>CAJUYG010000535.1:81473-118775 GCA_910591675.1 Galerucella calmariensis | reverse complement strand
AAAACGTAACCAGTCATACAGCCACATTTGAAACTACCAATAGTGTTATTACAATTTTGAGAACATACAGGGTCCGTTGCATACAAACATTCGTTGATATCGTCACAGCTAAAATATCGTGAACATTATTAGACAAAAATCACAACGTCAGACAAGTGTTCAATAAGAACATTATACAAAAGAATTGATTCAATTGTACATATTTTCAATATTTATTATACCTAATGCCGTCTTTATTGAGCTGGAAGCCGTTTAAGCACGAACATCCTTTATTCCCATCGGAGGTAGTGATACAAAGTTGTTTACACGTTGTAGTTCTTTCGCATTCTCGTTTGGTGGGACATTGGTCTTCGTCTTCGCCCTTTGGACAATCTTTCTGTCCATCGCATCTGTGTTTTTTACTGATGCACGTTTCCGTTTTGTTACTGTTTGGATCGATGCCGCTACAAGGGAATTTCGCCTCGTCACAAACTATTTCACATTTAGCCTCGTCTTCACCTTGAGAACAATCTGGTAAGCCGTCACATACCCAGGTACGCTGAAAGATAATGAAATATAAATTGGACGCCGGAACACAAGGGGCCTAAGTAATATTTTCCAAAAAATAGTGTCAAGTGTGGAAAAGGGGGGATAAAATACCAATATTTTGAGTAGAAAAAAGATCCCAGCAGATTTCTTGGCAGGTGCTGCTACCTAGCAAAGAGCACCTACACGCACGAGAAAAATGAAGTTGATCAAAAAGTTTCACAGCTTTGTCATTGGGGATTTTTCCTTATTCTTTGGAGTGTTTGGTTCCTGGTCCGGACACTCTTAACCTTGTCACTCCTTTTATTTCAGAGCTATTCGTATACATTCTTGCATACATTATTTCCAAGTATGGTAATGGTGTTGAAGTCCCATTCCTTCATGTTACTATGTTGAAAGGTTACATATTTTCTTCATACTATCAAGTGACGTGCCCCAAAATTTCTGTTCTTGGGAAAGCGGGAGGGAATTCTTAATTGATTCCTCTACCAAAAAGAACCATATAATAACAAACTAAACTAAATCTTTTTTGTTTCACCTACGCTAATAAAGACAAATAGCCACTATGTAGAATTTAAATGAAAATATATAAAAAAAAAACTTACCAATATACAAGCTCCATTTTCACACGTATACTCATCTGGCGAACACGTTTTCGTGATATTATAATCACAATTTAGTTCATCCTCATTATCATCACAGTCTTGTTGCCTGTCACATTTGTATCTTTCCGGAATGCATTTCCCACTATTACACCTAAAAAAGGTAATTTGTCAATATTGTAAATCTTCAAAATTAATTTCTGTGCGCTTACTTAAATTCTCCCGAAACACAACTACCTTGTATCTTGGGACAATCATCTTCATCACTCCAATCTTCGCAATCATCATCACCGTCGCATTTGAATTCAATTTTTATACATACGTGGGTCGCGCACTGAAACTCACTTTCCGTACAGTAAGGGGGAATAATATCTACAAATAAAACCATTTTATGCTTATACGATATACAGTAAATTGAAATTTGAGAATTTTGCTCTCTTCTTTATCTCTCTCTTAATACCACTCTCCTTCTCTCCAAATTTCTTCCTATATTTTTCTTTCCATATCTCTCTCCAATCTTTTTTACTTTCTTTCCCATTCTTCTCCCTCCATCCCCCACTCTCTATCTCTCATTTCATTCTCTCCATTTCTCTATGCCTCTTTTAATGTATCGCTCCTTCTTTTTTCCTCTTCCCTTACCACTATTTATTCGTCTATTCACAAAATCTCTTTCTTCCTGTCCCATTTTCATCCCTATTTCCTGTTTGCACATTTTTTTAATCTCTCTCCCTTCTACCTCTCTCTTTTTCTTTTTTCTCTTCCACTTGCTTCCTACCATTCTCACCTTCCCCTTCACATTTTTTTCATTTTCCCCTTTTATCTCACTCTCCTACCTACTATTTCCTCACACTTTCCCACTGGCGTAACTACAGGGGGGCCTGAGGGGGCCGGCCCCCTCATGCCTCTTCTGGGCCCCCCAGGTCCATCAGGATTTTTCAAATAAATATCCGTACCAAATAAAGTAGCAGCTTTTCTGCAATGCATAGAATAAAAAATTGGACCAGAACTACAATGAGTCAGAATCGATTCTCCAATGTATCAATTATTCACATCGAGAATGATTTGGTAAAAGAAGATGTTACAGCAGATTGCGTTCTGGAAGTATTTTCACAGCAGGAATGAAAAGTAAAATTAAAGGCGATATAGCCCCATGGCGTGTAATTTGATTTTTCAAAGTTATTTGTTCGTTTAGTCTAAAGGATTATTTTGTAGGTCCATTTTTGGCTAAGACATTAAACATCAAACAATTTTTCAAATAACTCACAGCTTTTATTTCCAATAAAAAAATTCATAAATAGGCAAAATCACAGCATTATAGACCAGGCCCCCCTCCAGGTCTGATGGCTAGTTACGCCAGTGCTCTTTCCCTCGCTATCCATTTCCAATTCTTGCATTTTTCTTACCCTCTCACCTTCTTTATTTCTCAGAATACAGGACTTGCACTTATAGGATAAACAGCCAGGCAGCACTTGTATGTAATGATCGGTAACATCCAGACTGGTAGAAAAACGACAAAAAGAACTAAATATCCGTAGGAATGACAAGAATGATAACAGGTTATTTAACGAGTCATGCCTCGCTACAAGACCACCTTAGTAAAACGTGACTGTGTAATGGGGATCTCAGCTGAAGACATTGTGGCATGAAGAACGAGATCACAACACACGCGAAGACAACTATATGGATAGACTAAATATGGGAGTAGTCAATAAGCCAACAAGGTGCAGTGCTCTATTTCTCTGCTACTTTATTTTCCTTCATCATCTCCCATCCTCCTCACCTTGTCTCCTTTCTCTCCCCTTTTCCTTTCTTTGCCATTTCCACTTTTCCCCTATTCTCCCTTTTGTTTCTGCCATTGTTCCTCCTTTTCAATTTTCCCTCTTTCCACTTCCTTTCCCCATATTCCTCTTATTTTTTTGTACCTCTTCCAACTATTTCCATGTTTCCTACTTTTCCATTTCCCTCAGTCACTCTCTAACTTCCCCTACTATCTTTTTCTTTCATACTTCCACTCTTCTCATCTACCCCTTCTTCGACTTGGAATTTGTTTGATGAAAATTTAACAGGTGTTAATCACAACTAGCTCTTCTATGTCGCTGTTTAACTCTCCAAATCCGTCCTTTTTTTCTACTTTCCCCCCTCTCCCTCTCCTTCTCATTCTCCTTCCATCTTCCTTTTTCTATCTCTACTCCTCTTCTTCTCTACCTTAATCTACTTACCACAGTCACTTTCATCAGAACCATCGGTACAGTCTATATGTCTATCGCATTTCCAACCTATTGAAATACAAGTCGTATCTGAACATTCAAATTCGTTTTCTTCACATCTGCAAACAAACAAAAATTACTGACGTTGTTGTTCAAGCTTTTCAGGTCATGAAAATCATTAATAAGTCAACAAAGCTTGTTCCTTTTTAAATAGATTTTCACTTACCCCGTTAGGGTGCAATTTAATTCGTCAGAATAATCTTTACAATCGTTGTCATTGTCGCAAGTCCATAGCTTAGGAATACACAGGCCATTATCGCATTGAAATTGATCAGTTGTACAATTTACATTGAAACCTGAAAAATCAAATTGATAATCCAGAAATCAACTACCTTCCAAGAACCAAACGATTTAGAAACAATAAAAATATATTCAGTCAATAACTTACCACAATGCGTTTCGTCAGAGAAGTCTCCGCAGTCATCGTCTCCATCACAAAGCCAGTCTTTAAGAATACATTTTTTAGTTCTAGGACATAGTACGTAATCCTTCGTTTCGTCACATTTTACTTGATGATCAACATGTTCACAATCTAATTCATCTTCGTTACCTTCACAATCATCAATTCCATCACATCTGAAATTTAAACCTAATTGTTACTAAGGATAATGGAAATTACAATTATTAATAAACAGTGCCAATACATTGAAAATATTTGATAGTGAACCACAACATTATTGTTGTGATGAATAAGTGAGATCTTATTGTATGAAATGTCAATGTCCATCTTCTATTTTTGATCGACTATATCTATATCTCGACAAAAATGTGAGTATAGCATGTTCCTATGTATTTGGTGGCCATTTTGTCTATAGAACTAACCTTGACTCAACCAACCAAACCATAATATCCAGTTATACTGGGATGGGTTGAGAGCAAAGCTAGATTCTGAAACTGCATTCACTCATCCTACTGAACCAATATTTGAAATATAAAAAAATGGCTTTTCGGGTTGTACATATCGGTAGATTCAAACTAAACATCAGACGCACTGGAGCCACTTTCCGAAGCAGACGCAGCATACTCTTGGTTAAAACACCTTCGAAATTGCTGACTAATGAAATATTAAACCTCAGCAGGGGTCAGATAAGAAAAATGACGGAATTACTCACCGGCCACTGTACCCTAAGGAAGTACATGTATACAGATGGCATATATAGGGAGAAATCTATCTGTCAATAGAAGAGTAAGAAACAGCGCTCTAAAGTGAAGCACTGTCTCATTAGAGACATAGACTCCTGGAGCTACAGTAATCAAGGATTTCTCCAAAAAGGACCTATCAAAAAGACTTGAGCCTTTTCACATAAACCAAAACCACAAAAAGCCTAAAGGCTGTGGTGCCGAGGATCCGAAGACTCTGAGTGGTGGTGTACCAATATATCATTTCCCAAATAAGTGTCAGAGTTTAACATGCTGGTATATAATATATGAGCTGGAAGAGAAAATGGTCAGTAGAAAACGTCAAAAACTAACCTCAATTCTTCTTTAATGCAAATACAACTCTTCGTGCATAAAACTTCATTTTTCTTGCAAATTTTGTCGCAAGAATTATGCTCGATGACTTTCTTCACTTCTGAATCGTTTTCTTCGTGAGGTTTAATTGTTGGATACGTTTCGACGTATTCATCGTCATCTCCATCCCTATGTACGAGAAACGTTCCACCACGAGACTGGTCGTAATCAGATGAAATTCCTCTTCCTCTAACAAATCCAAAATCAAATGGATACCTAGCATTAGAGAATCCGTAAACCGGTCTTCCGTTTGGATATTCGAAACGCCCACCGTATCTACCGCCGCCGCGGTTAGATGGACGATCGCTTCGCGAAGGAATCTGGAGGTGGTGTATGCCTGGATAGCCTGGAAAAAATGATTTCTTAAAATGTTGCTGATGATGATACCATACCAACCTCTTATCATTGGTTCGTATTCATCTGCTCTCATGTGAATGGGGAAAACCGGTACTGGTACTACGTATGGTACGAACTGTGGAGGGCTATAAACTTGAGGAGATATTGTTGTACGAACGCCGTGTTGACGTTGTCCAGTAGCGTAAATTACTGATTTCGTTCCAGGTGGTCGTAATGATCCTGATCCATACATCTGTCTTGCTGCTCCTCTATGAGCTGAGTATACTGGAAGAGGTATGGTTGCAGATGAGTTGTTGCTGCTGCTGGTGTTGTTGCATTTTACTGAAATAAAATGATGTGTATCAGGTGGTTAAATACCAAAGAAAAAACGGACAATTGTGAGGTTACTATATTGCATTCCACATCTTTTTGCATCGTGTGAATCAGATTAATCCTAACAAGCTTAACATGTTAAGGTGTAAACAAAGCTTCTAAGATGTCATGGACATAATGTTGTTAGATCAATATCATTCTGTATCTGTATATGTAGAGTAGAGAGAATGAATGTATGCTCACAGCACTTATGCCACATGTGACCCATTGTACATCCTCCCGAGGAGTTGTCCTCCTGGGTCATCGTCCTTCCCAAGAAGGTGGACAGGTCACTGGGAGATATCTCCTTTATATCGGCAGGTGTAGGCCAATACTCACCGAACACACACTCTTATTGACAATAATTCCGGACACTTGCATAAGATATGTCTGACAGTTTCATCTTCCTGTTCACACATCCTACATAGAGGTGAGTCCACCAGCCCCATAGTATGGAGGTGTTTTCCTAGTTGACAGTGGCCAGTCAGAAATCCTACTGTTAAACGTAGGTTTTTCCTGGTCATTGCCAAACATTTCTTCGGCACTAGCTTCCTAGGGTCACCCAAGGTGATCCTGACAAGACTGCATCCTTTGATTCCATCCTATCTCTTGAGAGATGGAGCATGGGTGTAATGTTTGGCTAGTTCCGCAATTGTCGAAGTCGTCAGGCCGTAGGTGTCATTATCAATATAATCCTATCGAATTGACATGGAGGTTTTGGAAGTAGTTCTTTCAAAAGAACATAAGCACTGTCCATCGAGTTGAGAACTTCAAGATTCAAGATAGGTGGACGAATTTTTATTAACTAGCCAAAGCACTAATACATTGGAAATTTTCACAAGATTCCACTGTTATTATTTCACTTGGAAACCAGATTCTGAGGACGTTTTGAATATTTCTGATTCTGATAGTGAAATAATAGAATTGGGTAATTATCGAAGGTAATATCTCGAAACCATGACAAATAGCCGACGATTATTTTCCAAGTAATTTTATCGAGAGTAACTTGTATTTTGACAATTTGATGAGTCCATATGAACATTAGTAATCTGAATAACAATTTATTCTTCAATTAATAATGTTCATATGGTCTATGTTCTATTGACATCCACAAGACGTCATTTGCCAAGTCGGAAGTGTAATCCATTGTCTGTCGGGGCATATAGCCCGAGAAGTAGATGTTTCTTCTTAGTGAACGGTCTAATCTTTGAAAAAAAAGTTCACCAAGGCGTTATGATAGTATGATACTATTAATTTGACATTCAACTCATTTAACACATTGAGTGCCACTATGGGAAACATAAAAATGGGTTTCACAGACCGAAGTTGACAAAATCAATAAAACAAATAATAAACATTGAATCAGCAGACCTGTTAAGACGTAATTTGGTTGTGACGTCATTTTCATCATGTATCCGTATTAGAAACAATAAGCTTATTATTATCCAGCGCGGATACCCCCTGGCAACAGTGAAAACAATTGCAATAAACGGCAGATCACGTGTCCGGCGTTTTTTTTAAGGCGAGATTTTAGAAATTTTTAGATATTTCATAAAAAAAATGTTAGGGTTAGTTTTTCGAAAGCAATAAATGTTTTTCTCCTCTACTAGCTGTGAAGTTGACAATTATTGCTTCTTCTAGCCAACTGAGAAGTTGAATTCCTCTATTAGTGGTCAATAATTTTTTCTATTACTAACAATAATGGACAAATTCAAATATCTTGAGAATCCAGAGATAGTATTTCAACAAAAACTTGTGCAACATAATTTTGTATACCTAGGAAATTGTCATTAAAATATTTGCTGCTTGAAATCACCTATCAAGATAAAATTATTTGAATAAAAATGCCATTAGTTTAAAATTCGCGCCTAACCAAAAATGACTGATGACATAAAGAGTACGTTCATAATCAATGGAGCGCAAATAGACAGTGTACTTGTCAGTCAGACGACGGGGTAAACGCTTCTCGTGGTGCGTTTGTGAACGTTGTGGTGTATAACTCTTACACTAAAGGTCTTGTGTTGTGAACGCAATACCACTGTAATTTGTTTTTTCTTCAATTGCGCATGTGTTCAATGTTCAACATAACCCACGGTTTGTAAAAATTTTGAATGTGGTTGTATAATTGCTTTGGTTAATTCATTACACTTAATATTGGTGATTATAAGCTATATGAATAATGGTATTTTATTGCTATGTGTTTAAATTGTAATAGTAACAATAAACAAGTTCGTATGCACCGTTTTCCCAATAAAGATCCTTTGGTAAGTAATATTTTAGCATTTTTAGCATTAAAATAGTGTATAATGTCAATTATTTTAATTTTTGTCATGAATTAGGCTAGTAGTAGTAGTGAAAAAATTGTACATACACCACGGTGGTGAAGATATTTATAAGCCTTTCATCTTATTCCGCTCGGTCAATAATAATAGTCCTATATAATAATATAACATATTATAATAGTGTATAATATACTATTGTTTATTTTTCATGCACCTAGACAATTAAGTTTAGTTGGTTAATTTTATTGAAAAACATTTTTTTTAATTTGTTTTTGTCAACCCATGAATATTTTGGAAGTGTTATGTTTCTGTGTGTAAAAAATAAATGAATTGTTTCATTTCCCTTATTAGCTAACTACTTACAAACACCCATAGAGAAATTTAGACGGCATGCATCCAATGCAGATGTACGCGGCTCAAAATACATAAATACGTGCTCATCCACATTGGGTGCATGCGACCCCTGAATCACTGTGACCTATTTATCCATGTTGGATAAACATGGCACTCAATGCGTTAAAGATGAGGGTAGTGTAAGCCTTATTACAAATTTCATCAAAATCGATGAAATTTCGAAGAATTCGGTGACAAAAGCTTATTTTTTCCTTCAATGGCTGCAATAATACTCAAAATATTAATTAGTTCACTCAGTCATAATAATAACCCAAAAAACATGAAGAAAAACTCATAAGACTCTCACAACGAGTACTTGCTGGTTTTTCCAAACTTTATATCCAAGTTAAAATCGATTAGCTGTGATAGTACGTATCAACTGAACACGCTTGGCAACACCGCTAACTTGTTAGATGTCCTTTACACGTTTCTTGAATGAAACCATTCATAGATTTACCAATACCAAGATTAGTTAATCGTAAACAACTGTATAAAATTTCGAATCGAATAAGTTTTAAACAACAAATCAATATTGACTGCGTCTTGCTAGAATACATGTTTTTCCTAGATTATAACATCAATTCGTGAAGTTATATTTAGAATTATTGTTTTTAATATAAAATAAAATAAAATAAAATTCTTTATTTTTTGAATGACAAACAAAGTTTGTATAAAATTCGTCAACATGACCTAACTAACTTACTAACTAACTAGTACAGTCTAAAAGTAGAGTAAAATATAAAATATATAATATTAAAAAAAAGACGCTACACAGTTTTATTCTTATAATTCTGATAAAGTCCATTTCTCTTAAACTATTCCTAAGTCGTCTATCAACTGTCGGAGCGAAGGACATTCTGATTCTCAACCACTATCAATCAATAACAAGTACCTATAATTGCCGTATACTATTCAGTAATTTCGCTGCTTCAATCACTACTTCCAGTAAATTCATTCAAATAATATTGCAGTTGACGTTTTGATGTTTTGAAAAACTTGGGAATTAGTCAAAACTAATAAGTCCTAATTTTTTACCCGGAAAATTTAAAAAAAGTGAGCTATATTTATTTATAGAATACAATGACGAGCAGTTTGTCAATGTTACGCTTTTTTATTTCACTAAAATCCAACTCTCTATTAGACTATTTCCACTAGTAATCTAATTATTCTGTACAGCAGTCGTGGATAAAATATAGTTTTTCACTTGGATAAAAATTGGTTTACTATTTAACTAGAGGTTGAAATGATCCATCCCAACCACAAATTTTTATGCAAATCGATTAAATAAGTTGTGAAAAATTTTCATACAATCGAATTGATATATTTTTTTAAGAACAAAGAGTGCAAATATACAGGGAGAGTATGAGAAGCTGTACATACTCGCACTTCGTATAAATTCTTCTAAATGACTTCCCTTGTTTATGATTATATAGGGCAAGATATGAAGTTAGTTAGAAGTGTCTCTTATCTTGGTCAAATGTTACACCACTATTTATAGTCGGGAAATTTCTATTTCTTCCGTACATTCAGCGCCATATTATCTCAAAAACGAAGTTAAGCTATCGACATGATCTTTTTTGATTGATGAAAAGTTTCTAATACCATAAAGTTTTGCTTTTTCCACGTACGTACGAATTATTTTTTGAAGCGCGCATATTGTGCTCCATTCAACAGCTGTCGGATACCGGACCTTATACCGTAAAAGAGTTCCGGCTGTCAAAAGGGTGTTTTGGTCCCCCTCTTTGCTAGTTCATCTGCTATTTCATTTCCTTCTATTCCAGAGTGCCCTGGAATCCACAGTAAGGTGACTATATTGCTCTCGACTAGTTCATTGAGATTGTCTAGGCATCCCATACCTTTTTGTAACTGATTATACAAGAGCTCAGTGCTTTAATGGCTGCTTGACTATCCGACATTATGATAATCCTTCGCCTTTTGTATCCTTTATCAATATTGAACTGAGTGGACTTTCTTATGGCCGGAATTTCCGCTTGAATGATACTTGGGGTTTTTCCCAAGCTTGTTTGATTCCCGGCCCGTACACTCCTATCCCAGTTACTTCTATTGCTTTTGAGCCATCTGTGTACCATTGAATGGCCTTCTTTCTAAGTCTGGTGATGCTATTTGGATCCCAGTCCTTCTTGCTGTATTGACAGTGACAGTGGGGATCATAGAGCAACCAGTATAAAGTATTTGACCGATACTTGAAATAAGAGGTTTAAATTTATCAATAATCATTTATAATATATATTCAAGTGATTGTAGAAAAAATTCCATATGTAGGTATTGCGAGCTAAAAGTAAAATAATTGTTCTCAAGCAATTAACCCTTGCTTTCGAACAATAATTCCTCGCTTTTCGCTCTTAATACATAAATAACTATTTCGTGTTTGTACCTCAGGACTTTATTGCCCGCATATTGCACTTCATTTAACAGCTTACTTTAGATGAAAATAATTTATTTCTACAGTTCACAGTGCTTTAGCTTTTTCCGTAAATGCGCGTCTACATTATGCCGCTGTTTGCCAATTAGCAAAGCTGATTCTATATACCTATACACGATCGTTGGCACGTGCCAATAAGCCAGCCGTGTGCCAATGAAAATTGCTGTATTGCTGTATGTCTATTTCAAAGGAAGCCATGAGAACGAAGAGCCCCACTCTGATTCAGACTGTCAGACTACCAGTTAGCACTTGCTTTCAAATGGAGTGGACGAACAGGAAGTTAATTAATTTGACAAATCCATACCGGGATCGTCCTGTTTTGGATGACTAAACTAAATGAAAACCAACATATGTAGGCACTTTTTCAACTATATGGTAAAGGGGACTCACGTAGAACAATTCTTGTCTCTCTCTTTCAAGTAGTGTTGTTCATAGCTCAATCATTTTGTTATTTTCAATAAAATAAATCAAATTTTACGAAATTTATGGTCAAATTATCACAGTCTCTTGAGATGACAAATTGTCAACATTTATAAATGGTTTGAGGGTAGTGAACTGACTCGAGTGATGAGAATTATTTCTCATTAACTTCAAAATGGAAGTGATAATCACCGTAGCCATTTATTGTGAGCAAAAAATAGAAGACAAGTCTGAGAAAATGAATCACAAACGAAATATTATACAGGGTGATCTAAACGGGCTGTAGTCACTTAGTACTATCTTCGATTGTCTAAGCCCTACTAAATCTTTCCAATGGCCAGGTCTTCTCTTTTTCTCGGCTTTGCCTATTCCTTCCAATATTACATTGGTGCTGATACCGCAAAACGGTTCTGGCCCCCAAAAGGGTATTTCAGTCTCCCTTTGCTAGCTCTGTTATTTCATCTCCTTCTATTCCAGTGTGTCCTGGAATGCACAGTAAGTTTGCCTAGGCATTCCTATACCAATTTGTAACTGATTATACAAAAGCTCAGTGCTTTAATAGCTGCTTGACTGATATCTGACATTATGATAATCTTTGTGTTCTGTATTCTTTTCCAATATTGAACTGGGCACACTTTCTTGGGGCGTGAATTTTCACTTGAATGACACTTAAGGTTTTTCCCAAGTTTGATTCCTGGCCCGTACACTCCTATCCCTCCTATTCCTATTAAGCCGTCTGCGTACCTCTTTCCAAGTCTAGTCATGGTACCTATTTGGACTAGACTTCTTTGTTCCTTAATGAATTTCTTTGAACATTTTTGGAGACGTTTTCTTCCTTCGTCAATAGACTAGTTCTACTACTCCCCGCAATGACTACGTCAGTGATAATTGGTCCCACTATGGCAGTGTACATTTAGCTCAGAACTTTAGAGCCATTTTTGCTTTGTATATAATCTTCTTTTCGTGTTTGTCTAGAGTCAAACCTAGATACTCGACTTGCTTGCCTCCATTTAACCTCGCTACCGTCAAGTGTTAAATTTTTGAGGTTGGGTTTTTGTCTTTTCAATAGCTGTCGCCAAAAAAATGTCAGTCAAAGTTCACATTTCGCCCTGTACATTAGGGAAGTCAGAGCAAAACTGTACTAAGACACTAAGAGTTTTAACAGGAGTACTAACGGGCACCTGAATAGACACCTGAGAGATCTCAAAATAGTGGAGGGAGGAGAATTTTCCGAAATGTGATTCTGATACAAATTCATACACCGATAGCAGCGAAAACGATAAACAGAATCTTCTGATTTATCGGGTATTGAAGAACTATCCGACGAAATTTTTTTCTTAAATGAGGTTGTATTGGATTTGTAAAGTTTGGTTTTATCAGTTAGTAAATCGAGTTTTTCAATACTCTAAAATTATCAAGCACTTAATAATAATTATAGGCAATTTTAATTAGGCCTAAATTTGAATTCCATTCAATCACCCTTTTTGTATAATAATACTCGATTTTTTGAACTTTTTACATTGACCCCTCACAATTTCTCCTTAAATTTCTTCACTTTAAATAATATAATTTGAGAAGAAATGGCTAATTTTGATTTCGATATTTTTTAATCAATTTACTTTTCAAATTGTAGGAAACTTCAAACGCAGTTATCACATGAAAAAATTCTAAGTATAAATTCTATATAGATTCCAAACCCTATCTCTCTCGGTATCTATAGAGTAGTGAGTTTAAGCCACATGTGACTCACAGTGCGGGATTAAGCAAGCGCGGGGCCCGTAGCAAATTCTTCCAAAGAGCCCTTTTGAACTGCAATGCGCTCTTAAGTATGAAGTAGTGAAAAAACAATTCAATACTCAATACGTTTATTTGCTATCTATAGGTAAGAAAATGGCGGGTACCGAGTGTCTGACGTTTCAGACGTTTCCCTTAAAAAATTACACTCAGGCAGAGATGAGTGGGTTTGAATATGCGGGGCCCGTAGCACTTGCTACTCTTGCTACGTGGTTAATCCGCTACTGGTGACTCATTGTTTATCCTCCCGAGGTCCTCATCATTGGTTATCGTCCATCCTGTTCTTCACAGAGGTGGACAGGTCACTAGGAGACATCTCCTTTATATCGGCAAGTGAGAAAGCAGGAGTGAATGCGATGGTTAGAACACTCCTGCGGGTGCAGAGAGGGAGTGGTGCAGGCGTACAGGACAGTGGGTGGACTGGCAGTAGCAGTGCTGTCAAGGTCCTATCCATTGGACTTGATGGCTAGAGCCAGACAGAAACGCTGAAAGGGTGCGAACAGAGAGGAGATACAGGAATAGATGGATGAGGAAATGGAGAGAAGGTGGGATGAGTATAAGGGCGCGCTAAAAGGAGCGATTGGGAGCAGGAGAAATTGGGTGGACCGGAAATTCGGGGAGGTGAACTACTTCTTGACGCATAGCTCACAGGGCATGGGTCGAGACCCAGTCGAACATGAGTTTCCCATCTCGGTCCGAAAAAATATATGTATGTATATATATCGGCAAGTGTAGTCCAAGACTCACCGATAGCTCCGGACACTCGCGTAGGACATGCCTGACAGTTTCATCTTCCTGTTCACACATCCTGCATAGAGGAGTGTCCATTAGCCACATGGTGTGGAGGTATTTCCTCAGTTGACAGTGGCAGGATTTATGATAAAATGACAAAAAGGTAGATATTTGTGAATTGGATCCTTTTTAAAATAATTTTAAATATTCCGGCACTGGCGATCTCTTCTACAGCAGCAGTCATATGATTTATTGCAATTGGCCCATTACTTTTATGATTGCCGGCAAAAGCGAAGACGATATACTTTGAGACTAACTATAATAACACCATGTTTGAATTTAACAAGAGAAAAACAACTGAATCTAACATATCATTATGTTTTTTTGAGACACCTTCAAGAATTCATAAACTTTCAAGTATTTCATTTCTTATTGACAACATCGCAAGAGTAGGAAGTTCCCAATCAATACTACTACGCATCCCACGTACCCAGACACGGTTGCCATGATTACGGCAACGATCTGCCAGTGAAACAAAAAAATGTAGGTACATCAGAAACAAAACTTCGGTACGGTGTTATTGGCGTGTAGGACATTTTGCAATTAAATAAGTCGAATTTCCTTCAATTTTATTGAAATAAAATAATATTCAGTAATTCAGCTTGAAATGATAATCCTAGAGGAGCCATTTTTAAGATAGTTATAAAGAAAAAGTTCTACTCTCTTACTATATAAATACCTAGTATTTGGATGCTAGGTAAATACATCATAACAGCTACTGACACGTAATGACTGGCATGTAATAATAGTATATTCTACACCAAGGTGGTGAAGACTATTATTATTTACCGACCACCAAGATAATTTCGCGAGGGGCTTTGCCCCGAGCAGAATAAGGTGCGAGGCTTATAAATGTCTTCACTACCATGGTGTATATATACAATTTTTTCCACTACTAGCTGAACTTAGGACAAAAATTAAAAATAATTCACAAACGTATCACGGGAAGCGTTTACCCCGTCGTCTGACTGACAAGTACACTGTCAGTTTTCGATATATTATGAACGTACTCATTATGTCATCAGTCATTTTTGGTTGAGCGCGAATTTCAAACTAATGGCATTTTTATTCAAATAATTTCATCTTGATAGGTAATTTCAAGCAGCAAATATGTTAAAGACAATCTCCTGGGTAAACAAAAAAATGTTGCACAAGTTTTTGTTGATCTACTATCCCTGAATTCTCAAAATATTTGATTTTGTCCATTATTGACCCATATAGGTTAATAATAGAAAATTATTAACCACTAATAGAGAAATTCAACTTCTCAGTTGGCTAGAAGAAGCAATAACTGTCAACTCAACAGTTAGTAGTGGAAAAAAGGTTGTTAACATAACAATTTGGAAACTGCCCAGGCAATTGAAATCAAAAAGTAACTTTGTGAAGTAGATCCAGCTTATTTAGTCTGATAGAATTTTTGGCCGCATCCAGCATTTGACTGCTGTGCACCAGCCTAAACTACTTAGTTCCTTTCACCACAATCTCTTATCTTATCTTGTTGAACACTAACTTATTATCTGACTTCTGTCCTGTTGTTAAATTCCTAACATTTATTTTTCTTCATGTTTGTCATTGAAATATATAAAAAAAACGTTTCATTTATTGTATACTTAAATTGTATATTCAGTAGTAGTAATACCCCTAGTGCCTTGATAATACCGATATAATTTTGTCATATAGAATGCTGAATGCGTGTTGCTTGATAATAGCACAAGGCCGCAGGCCGAGGGCTTTTATTTTTGAGCAACACGCTTGAAGAAAATTTTGAGTATTTATCAAGACCCGAGGAGTATTCGATAAGATAATTTTTTACTTTGTATATATCAAAAAATTTATTGTCAATCTGACGTTTAATAATTTTCAATACAAACTTTATTAGTTTTAATCAAATATTATTCATTTTTATTTAAAACTACAGTTGTGAATAGTACAATTGGTAAATTAATTGAATCGTTGAATGCAATACCAAATCTTCGCGACATTTTCAATCCAGTTGTTAGTTTGACGTTCAATTAATTTTTAATAAAAAATAAACACCAAACTGAAAATAGTTATTTTCCTAACAAGTGCGGAAAGTGATACTTTCCCGCACGCGACTGCAGTTGACCCGAACGACGCGAAGCGGAGTTCGGGCAAGCGGTCAAGGGCGGGAAAGACACTTTACGCATGAGTTAGGAACATTATTTTTTCTACGACCGTATATACAAAAAAGTCTATCAACCCATTTTTCTGAATTTATTTTATTTTAACATGCATATACAAAACTTTAACCAAAAACTATTATTATTATCAATTATTATTATAAATATTATTATTAGAAACACAATTTGTTGCATTCTGTGAATTATTTAAAATTGCCGGTCCAGTGGAGTTATTTGGTGTTAACTGGTGAGTGAATGACGTTGATGAGGATGGCATCGTTTGCAGGTCACATAAAGATGACGATGAAGGTGACGGCAACCATTTAAAGTCATTTGTAGATGAAAGAATTTCATTTGATATATTTTTCTTATATGAAACCCGGGGGGTTTGATAGGTTTTTTATGACACTACTTTGAAGAATGTACAAGGTTATATCAAAATACTTTCATTATTTTATATTTTCAGAAAATTAAAAATGCAACAAAAAGCTAGAAAACATGTATAGTTTGGCAAGTTTATCTGTAGCTACGGGGCGTCGGTAAGAGGCGAGGAAAAACATGGCGTATATCTGTCAAACGTACAAATGGCGTACGGTACCTATTTTACCAAGTAAAACTGAAATTACAAAGGTAACTGACAATACGAACACCACTGGATAAATCAATATCAGTCAATTGACGAAGTGAGAGGGAAGAACATACGCACGCGCTTTCCAATAAGAAATAACCTGGTCGATAAAAATCACCAATTATGTAATCGGAGGGTGTGGTCATTATGGTTTTCGTACAACGTTGCCAGAGCATTAAGAATCCCATAACAAATTTGGAAAAGTGTTCTCTTTTAATATTCATAAATTGGAAAATAATGTTAATAGAATAAATCCAAGGAAACAAGTACATTATAAAATTAACGTTTAATCATATTTTTAATATTGTTAATAATAAAAAGACCCATTTATAATTATTATCACTACATAATCAGTTCTTCTATTTTTTTTATAGTTAAACGTGGCAATGTCGAACGTTTTCGACTGCATTCCTTTCACGGTTTCAGATAAACTTGCCAAAGTATAGATTTTATTTGATGGACTATTTATTCACCTGGTGTAAGAATAGTTATAACTTCCGAAGTGAAAAACTATCTAATAAGGTCAAAATTTGCATAATTTTACTTTCCCGCACTAGTGCGGGAAAGTGACACTTTCAAAGCTAAAATGCGTGCGGGAAAGTGGGTTAAAGCGCACGGTAGTAGAAAAAATGTATTATCGCTGTGATACAGCGGTGTTTGGATGAAATTTGACACATGACTTAAAATTAAGTAATTTGATTGGTTACTATATTCAGTAAAAAAATATCAATAAAATACATACATAAGCTTGATGATTATTGCTTTATTTTTCCCACTTCAGGCATTATATTATGGTCCCATCTATAAGTATTTTTTCATTTATGAATACAAACACAATTGTATTGACAGTGACAGATATAAAAGTTTGAAACATTTTTGAATTGACATATTTAAACTGACAGATTTTGAAAGTTTTTATATTCATATTTGTTTTTAATAGTTACAATTAAGTGATTGCAGAAAAAATGTTGTATGTATTACGAGCAAAAACGTGACATTATTGCTTTCGAGTAATTACCATTACTCTCAAGCAATAATGTATCACTTTTCAGTCTTAATACATAAATAACTATTTAATAGATATTTCGATGGCTTGCTCCAAAGATACCACGTTAAATTGGTTCAACTGCACAACACCAACTTATAAACAATGTATCACCCTCTGGTTATGCTTCAAAATATTTAAAAAGTCTCTAAAGTATCTCTAGATGGTGAAATAGTATTTTTTTTGTTTTGTGTCGAGTTTAACTCGCCTTGTATAAAGAAAATTTGATTATATCAATCAACTTACCATTTGCAGCGATAAAAATAATTAATGAAAAAACTCGAAAATCTATAAAACGTATCTTGGTTGCTTTGAACATTATTTTATGGACGTTTTAAGGAAGGGGTGATGCCACCCCTTTCTTCAGTATCTTCTCTTATATCCTGGCATTTGGTTTGAACAGCGAAATATTTTCACACTTTGTCTGAAAAAGAAATGAACTAATTAATTTCTTTCAAAACTTGTTAAACAATCTTTCTATGAATAGATTGGGCTTGTTTTCTACATAAAGGTAATACAAATAGAGGCAACAAGCAATAGGCCTCTGTGTAAGTGGGAAGTGAAAGTGGCAGTCAAGCTGCCCTTAAAGAACTTCAGAGCTCTAAGGTAAATCTCGGCTGGTATGGGAATGCGGCGGAGAACTTAGAAGACTGGCGACTCTTAACAGTGTAACACTGGAGTGGGTCCCAGGTCACAAAGGAATCGCTGGCAATGAAAAAGCTGACGAACTCGCATGTACAGGATCGTCAACCCTAATGAACGGATCCGAACCAGCTGTGGGCATTTCCAGATGCCCAACTAGGTCATGGATAAAAAGGTGGGTAAAAGAACAACACAATAAACACTGGAAGAACATGCCCAGTCAAACACATGGGAAGAACCATCAGAAAAAGTAGCAAAAGATCTGCTCTCAATGAGGAGGAACAAACTATGCACCATAACGGGGCTGAGGGGCGAGGAGGAATGGATGGAGATAAGTGGCGTAGTAGAGAGCATGATTAGGGGAAGAGAAGGATTCGCTATGGCATGAGAGAGGTAGGAGTGATAGGAGGAAGAAGATGATGGAGAGTGAGTGAGGGACCGCCGCCCGTCTTGACGTATGCTAGGGTAGTGATTCCAAGGCGGGAGTAACGGTGAGTTTGAGGTGGGTTCGGTTGGTAGGCATCTCCGTGGGGATGAGTCCAACACTGTCTGGGTACTGTTTGAGGACCCAGTCAAACATGAGTTTTCCATCTCGGCCCGAAAAAAAAAAAAAAGGAAGAAATAAGGAACCATAAAAAAATGTAGCGAAAGAATTGCTCTCAATGAGCAGGAAAAAACTACGCACCATAACGGGGCTACTTACGGGACACTTTCCCACAAAGAAGAACAAAATAGGGCTGTATAACGGAGACCTTACATGCAGAAGATTAAAAAATGAGACCGAAACAGCTCTGCATATACTATGAAACTTTGAGATGCTGGACCACAGGAGGCAGAAACTGTATGGTAGACACCAATTGACTCCAGAAGACTGCTATAACCAACCAGCAAAGAACCTGTATGAGCTAATACAGGGAACGGATTGGCTGAATACTACACAACACTAGGAGAATCCACAATAAGCACAGGAGGTTGAGGTGGAGCCGGCGAAGGGACGGCTCCTTTAAAAACAAAAGTGGGAATGACCGTCTGAGCTCAGGTGAGAGGGAAAGAGACAGACGATCAGAGGTTTCTCTCCTTTTGTCTGTGTATACAGCATTTGCGCTATTAGAGAAAGACAGCTTAAGCCTTTGACTTCCTATATCTCTCTTAGATGCTGATGGGTTCCGAGATAGCTTGTTGCCTCTATCCGTAGTATCTCTATGGTTTTCTGGCGCTTCACCTGAAATAGAGTTTCTCACTGATTGCCGCATGTTGAAATCGGAACACTCTCAAGCTTTTTGATTATATCTTTTTAGATGCTTGTTGAGAATTACTTAAGGATTTTCTAGAAAACTCCTGACAAATATCGACTTTTGTGCCCAAAAAAATACATTTCAATGTTTTCCTAAGGGAGTGAGCAGAGTAAAGTGTTAAAACATACTTTTTTTATACTACTCTAAGAGAAAGTTGAATTTTACCAGCTTTACGGAAACGAGAAAGTTACCTTTTCTAAATTATGTGTAAACCACAGCAGTGAAGTGCTTTTTTCAGACCTCAGGAAGTGGCCAAGGTCGGCTTTCTTATTTTGGTCTGAAAAATGCTACATTACCGTCTATGTATACAATATACTATTTTTGTAATGTCATAGAGTTCTTAATCAATCTTCACCTTCACCTTTCTGTTATATCGTTTACTAGTTTTTCTGCTCTCTGACACATTTAAGGCGACAGGCAAGATCGCAGTATTTGAGATCTTGGGACAAGCAGGAACATAAATCTCCATCACTGCAAGGTGACTTGCCACTGCAGGAACAATTAAATATACAGAGCTATTCAAAAGTCCCCTAGTCTAAAATGAAATAAAGATTGGAGAATCTTCAAAACATATATTTAGGTACCAGAATCAAAAACTAAGACTCTGGCAAAATAATAGGGACAATACAAAAAACTTATTTTTTTGACACTGACTTACAGGAGAATGATATCCTGATTTTGTACAAAAAACTTAACAGGTTTTATCTATATCTAAACTAAACTACTCAACATTTTTGAAACATATTACATGAAATGTCAAATGATCAATCTAAAACTGGTTGCAAGTTCGGTTGCTTTTTAACACCTTGAGAAAATGTTTTTAATTTAGTTTAAAGAGATTTGAACACTCTTCAACTAAAGTTGCGTCTATCTGTGAAGTGAGTAAAAGTACAGTACAGAGAGTATTGGCTAAAAATAAATTTCATCCATACAAGTTAAAAGTGGTGCACCACCTTTTGGATGACGACCCCGACAGAAGACTCGAATTCTGTGAATGTATGACAAATAAATTTAATCAAAACCCACATTACACAAAAACAATTTGTTTTAGTGACGAAAGTACTTTTTGCCTCAATGGAAATGTGAATACACAAAATGTAAGGTATTGGAGTGACACAAATCCTCACACCTTCCGTGAACAACATACCCAATTTCCAGAAAAAGTCAATGTTTGGGCAGGTATTTTGGGAAACCACATAGTTGGTCCTGTCTTCCTAAATTCAAATTTAAGCGGTGAAGTGTATCTGGAGATGTTACAAAATGCAATTGAGCCGTTAATTCTTGAAATTCTGGAAGATAATCCAGATGAATTCGGCCATCTGGAAATAACATTTCAACAAGATGGTGCTCCTGCACATTATTATGGTGCAGTAAGACGTTACCTGGATGAAGAATATCGAGGTAGATGGATCGGCCGGCGAGGTCCTATAGAATGGCCACCTCGGTCACCAGATCTCACACCAGTAGATTTTTTTCTATGGGGGTACTTGAAATCCAAGGTTCATACTACGGCACCAGATAGCATTGGCGTTTTGAAAGAAAGAATTATTGAAGAATGCAATGCAATTTCAGCTGACACATTCGAACGAGTACGACAAGAGTTTACTAATAGGATGTATTACTGTCAGGAAGTAGACGGAGCACATTTCGAATACTTGCTATAAGAATCCATTGTTGATATTTGATTAATTAAATTTAAAAAAATAATTTCAATAATTTTGGTATTTATTTAATTTATCCGTCAAAATTAGTTTAAACCCAAACAAAATTAATATGGCTATGTAGCCAATGTCAATGCCTTTCAAACTAGATATCACTTGCCATAAGGTCCTATTTCAAATTATTGGCCAGAGTGGCACTGTTACGTCATCTATTACTATTACGTCACCTGTTACCATTCGTAGAGAAGTTTACAACACTTTATTTCCACCCCCCAAATTTTATTAATGTCAGTGTAGCCGTTCAAAAGATAAGAGGGGAGGAGGGGACTTTTGAATAGCACTGTATATTAGGGTGGGCCGAAAGTTCGAATTTTTTAATTGTCTGTTGGAATAGTGCCCAAAATTTGCCTCATGTTATCCCCAACGGAATGTTTATTTACAGTTTTTCTATTGTCATGCATCTTCTGCCCCCAACCGCAACTCAAAATTTTCCAAAAAAATTGAAAATCGAAATTTGGATTTTCGATTTGGAATAGTGGTCAAAAATCACCAAAATGTTCATTAACAGTATTTCAATTGTCATGCATCTTCCACCCTACCGAAAATTCAATATTCAATTCAAAATTCAATAAGTTTATTGTGTAAAGTCCTTTTTGCTTTCAAATTGTGGCATTAATTTACGAGAATCCAATGCCGCTTTCATAAATCCATCTCGCTTTTTACTACAACCTACAACTGATAACGATGCTTCCGTCACTAATTTGACATATCTCTCCACAGCTTGCGAGTGACAGGGGTAAGATGTAATCTCAATGACTTTATTTGGAGTTTCTTTTATTATATTTTGTAGTTCGCCTATTTCTAAATGTTGAAGTAGTGGAGGAGGAGTGATAACATTATTTTGCCAGTCTATTAAAGTGGAATAGTCATCTGCATCAATCTTCTGTTCTGGTATTTTAAAACACGAATTTTTTCTGACCTTCCTGAACTTTTCCCTTCTTGGCATTTAATATACGAGTTCTCTAATATGGGGACGAGAGTCACTTAACATACATACCTAATAGTAGGTTTTCCGGGTGTGCAAAAAAATGCATTTCGTTGGATAACTCTTAAACATTGACTTTGCTTAATGGTTTGCCATACATGTTTTGCCCCATTTGTACAAGAATTGTTTCGTTCAATTGAAAACCACATTGGAGCATAGACTTTAAGAAAAAAATTTGTCATTTCTTTTAAATTGGAACTGGGTTCATTGGTGGAAATACATAAACGTGATAAACGGTTTGCCAGAGTAAGCCATCGGGAATAGCTCAATTTTCCTGGATTCTAGTCTGCTAAATCTATAGAACATTGACCAGAGGATATGGCAAGGCAAATTTTGTTAAGGCATTTCTGATCGGTACTCAAGTCTCTACACTCTACTTCTGGTAATTTACAGTCAATAACTTCATATTGTACAACTGGTAAATGTTCACATCGGACTACAAGCTGGCCCAGTAAACCTTCAAACGCACTAGGGCCGGTTGTTTGGCCATCTAAGTGTAGAAATAGATGTCTCAAAGGTAGCTCCTAACTTATATTCAAGTAGAGTAATCACTCCATTGTTTTGTACTGTGTTGACTACTTTACCGCAAGCCCCACTACTAATAAGCTTGACAAATCATGATTATTTTTTGTAAAAAGTCAACTATACTTTGACAGATTTTTTGAAGATCCTGAGGAGGGTGTATGTTCCAGACATTCCTTAACGCTTGAATTTTTGGTAGGGGCAGAAGGCGCATTACAATTAAAAAGCTGTTAATAAACATTTTGGTAGGGATAACATAAGATAACTTTTGACCACTATTCCAAATCAAAAATCCAAATTTCGATTTTCAATTTTTTTTTAATATTTTGAGTTGCGATAAGAAAACTGTAAACATTTTGGTGGGGATAACATAAGGCAACTTTCGGCCACAATTCCGAAACGAAATTTAAGAAATTTTCAAAAAGTCCGCTCTACGACCCACCCTACTGTATATGCTTCTCGTGAATAGCTGCCGTATAATCTGGTCTAATCAACTGTGCTTGCTAAGACAAGTCATAGCAGGTTCATTAAAATGCGGTATATTTGAATGTCAATCTTAACACGGCAATTAGTAAGAAACTCTATTGCAAATGTGACGCCTGAAAACAGTCAACCAACAGACACAGAAACAGCGGGTTTTTAGCCGTAAATCTAGATTGGTAGGAAAAGTGGTACCAGGAATAAAAAAATTGTCTAGTAATTTGAGACCCACAAAGTTCAAAAAGCTTCGACCTTCGTTAGGTCTGCCAAGTACGTGTAGGTTTTCCTCTCCGCCCAGGTAGCTATGGCTGCTCTAGCAGTGCTTTCCGCGATGCCAAAAAATGAATCAGGTGCGATAAATTAAGTCTCTGATCCTTTTTTTGCCAGAGTGGCGACCTCCTCATTGCCCTCCACTCCTCGATGCGCCGGCACCCAGGTCAAAATGACTCTGTTTCCCTTGACTAGTATTTCAAGGGATTGTAGACAGTTATATCCCATCTTAGATTTTATCCCGTTCGAGCTCAGTGCTTTAAGAGCAGCCTGGTTATCTGACAAGATGTGTATGTTCTCTTTTACAACATGTTGATTCATCAGCTCTCTTGTAGCCAGTTCAATGGCGTATACTTCAGCCTGAAAGACGGTAGCGTATCTGCCCAGTATGGCTGTGATTTCAACTCTGGGTTTCCTGCTGAAGACCGCCGCTCCAGCCCCGTTTCCGGTTTTGGATCCGTCAGTGTGAATCACATAGTCCGTTTCTAGGAAGGAGATTTCTTCGCTATCCCATTGGTCTCTCGTGAGAATGAGGACTTCAAAGGGCTTATCCACGTGAAGTTTTCTGACAGAAAGATCCAAGGGTATCCCAATAATGTGGTATCTTGTATTTCCATCATCAATCCTGAGTGATCCCTCAGAATCTCTCCATTTATTTGCCTCTCCACTGATAGCAAAAAGCTTTGGTAAATTTTTTTCCAAAAATTGCGAAAGGAAGCATTTTTCTAAAAGATGACAAGTGTCAAAAAGAGTTGCTCAAAAAATATAAAAAAGTTGTTCTCAGTATGTTTTTGTTAGCTTCTTGCTATTTTGCCATTTATTTGTTAATAACAAATTACTGACCACTAGCATGCAAAAAAGTCACTTGGATTTTTTATTTTCTCTCCAATTTACTGTTAGTCTAAGATCCGGCTATAAGAATGGATCTCCTATACTTTTTCCTCATGAAATAATTTTTTTTAACAATAAAACATTAATAAATAAAACCCCGGTGGCTGGCAGACCGTATCCTAAGAGGATGTTATTGTTATGTAATTGAAAATCATTTTAATGAATACCATAATTAACTTTTTCAATAAATTTGATATAAATGGAAAGTTGAGAATATATAGAAAATGCTACAAGGTAATTGGTTACCTTTTTCTTTGGGACCTGCCAACCATAATATTGAAACAGGTAAACTATTGTTAGAATGAACCCTCATCTGTTTTTGTGAAAAATTGAATATGAAAATATAGATTCTTCCATTGCGAATCCAAAGATTGAAGACGTGTTTCGTGTTTTATTAAAACCCATCACCTACCGGGGTTAAAAAAAGAGTAGAAAGTCATTCGGGGTGAGTTACATCGAAGTTGATATAGTCAAATGCTATCTTATCATGCGGGTCATACGATTCAACAAAAGATATACTCACACTTCTTGTTTTCTTTTATTGCGTTTAATCATAACTTCCAAATAAAATCCGTAAGATGAAGACAGACTTATGCAATTTTGACTAAAAAAAAGGATATTATGTATTTAGTTTTCAGCGATTCTAAAAAGTCTTTCGCAGCTTGTTTTCATTCAAACATGAATAAGATACAATTTTCCGGTTTTTTGCATCCTTGCAAAAAAGGTACCTAATCTGATAGATTATTTCGAGAATGAAAGAAAAAGTGAAAATCTGTCAACCAGTGTAATCTCACATTTTGGTAACCTCTGTGTTTTCTGATTTGATACATATGCTTAGTGACTTCTGACTATGTCAATACTCCTTAATGCTTTTGATTTAAATTGATATTCATATTAACGTAAAAATCTCATTAAAATTCCTATTGGACCCATTTTCGACTTCTACATGGACGAAGTCACGGACAAAAGCTAGTAAAGCTAGTGTATTTACAATGTCCATCTTTATAACCAGACAGCTCAGTAACAGCTATCGACATATCAAAGTTATGGTTTATAGACCCATTTCCTTTTTTAAATCGTGTCATATATTTTTCCGCGTGCTTTCTAACCAGCATTTCCATTTTATTGATTTGTCCACGACCACCTAATAATAAGTCAATATTTTACCTCCTAACTAAAGGTATATGGTACCCATATATCAACTGTCGTGAATTATGGTTCATAATACACTGTAGTGTATTATGGTTCATAATTCCCGACTAGAGATGGGGTACAATATGAAATAAACTATTAAATCTGTGTATTTGGTTCAGGAAATTTGTTTCTGACATATATCGTATCTATAAAATATTGTAATTTTTAGTATTGATACTTTTCATAACGATATTTTCTAATATTAAGTATTTCAAAACAATATATTTATAACGGTACGTTGTATTGATACTTTCTACAGTATCGCCCATCTCTATATATGTCAAATTATTTGAAGTAGCTGCCACAACATTTTGAGGTTAGTAATATGCAAAATCGCTACTGACTTTTATTTATTAATAAATAAATTAAGTGTCGTGGACAAAGTATAGTATTCTACTCGCAATTTATGGCCATAATTCACTTGGGTGACTTGCGCCCCTCGCCTGCGGCTCGTGACGCAAACGTCACCCATCGTGAATTATGGCTATCATAAATTGCTCGTTTAATAATATACTATTCTAACTGCTGGAAATATGGTTTATTCTTTAATTTAATTTCATCGAGTATTTGAACTTAGTGGAATATAAATACAGAGTGGTCCTTAACTACTTAATAGTAAATAGTTCATAGAAGTGCAGTGTCTAGATTCTTCACTTAAACATAAAATATGTCCCCCAAGTTGGAATCATATGGAAAACTTTTTTATTATTAGTTTGAGAAAGAAAAGTTATTCTTCATAAAAAGCTCTGCATTATCCAAAACCTATAATACAGTCATCAAATATAAAATTTTTCAGTCGTATACGAGGTTTGTCAAAAATAATAGTTTCACTCAAAAGTAAAGTACCTACCTTTAAATTTGACAATATCGAAAAATGTTACTGAAAAAAGTTGGATATGACGAAGCATTAGTATTTAGAAAAATTGAATTTGTTTGTTTCTAGCATTAATATGATGTTAATTTTATAACTTAGTGTTTGAATGTATTTTATTATTTGCAAAATAAATGAATATGCACTTATTCCGCGTTTTAAATGCAAAAAATATTAAAAAACATGGAGAACCAGAAGATTATCATGTGTTTCGTTATCACAAGAAATAAATGTTTATTCAAAATAGAAACATTGGTAAAAATAAAATAATCTGAAGTTTCAATTTAAATGAATGTAATAACATATTTAATCGTAGTTTTTAATTTTGATCAACTTTTTTCAGGAACACTTTTTAATTTTGTCAAATTTAAAGGTAGCTACTTTACTCTTGAGTGAAATTAATATTTTTTGACAAACCTCGTACACGACTGAAAAATTTTGATATTTGATGACTGTATTCTAGGTTTTAGATAATGCAGAACTTTTTATGAAGAATTTCCATATAATTCCAACTTAGGTGAACCTATTGTATGTATGACAATTTAAATCTACTTGCTCCAATAAAATGTTGATAATTATTGAAATACACAAAAGTCTGTAAGCATCAAAAAATTTGACGTACCCTGTTCCAATTTTTTATAAATAACTCTCCACTCTTAATTAAAACAAATCGGAATATATTAAAGAATCTACTTTATTTCTATGTACAGTTAGGTACTCAAGGGACAACCTATATAACGATTGAAAAAAGATCGCGTTAAAATAAAAATAAAAGCTAAAACATTCTTCATTTTGGGTATTTACACCCTGTATATTATGCTCAAGTTATTCGTGAATAAAGAGTATCATCAAATTATTTGTCTATAAATTGTTTTATTTATTGAATTATTAAATTACCTATTGCTATTTCGAAATTAAAGAATGTACGTCATTTATCAAAAATAGTGAAATTTAATCAAATCATTTTCATTTATGTATTTTATACTATTTATATTCATCAGTGACGAGGAAAAAAATTATTAATTATGTTTTGCAGAGATGTTTCTTGTACCTATGTAAAATGTTTAATTGCGTTGCAATATGTGTTAATTCGATTCTCCGATAAAACTAATGATTAAATAACAAGTATAAAAACACCTAAAGTCATCAGCTATTGTTAACATCTATAAATAAAAAACATTACCTCTAGGGTGGGTCCTATAGAAATGTCAATCCCAGAAATTCACAGAGACCCAGATTGGAGTAAGCTACACCCGCAAAATGTTTTCTTCCGCTTATCGAAAAAACTTGTTCAAATCCCGTGAACTCACAATTTTTATTAATAAAGCTCTATCGATTTTATTTTGCACGATTTCGAATAAATTTCAGCACTACCTTTCAGTAGAGAAATCGGAAAAACTAAGAGAAAATGATCCTTGCTCTAGAAGGATGCTGTGGCTGCTTTCTTGTTGTTTTTCACGCGCATGCGGGTATGTGCACACCTACGCAGCATCGGAAATTTTCCTTGTTTGAGGATATTTTGGCTTTTCGAGTTATTGTAATAGTTATATCGCTGTATGCGAAAAATATTGCGCTGAAAACATTACGAGGGCTCTAAAATTTTTAAATAAGCTATTGAAAAATTGTCCAATTATAAAATCAAAACTATTTATATCACAAATGTTTTGTACGAGGTTTATTATTCTAACGGAAATTTATTTCAATCAAAAATATTCGATTCGGCAGCTTTATGTGTCAATCTATTCAAAAATCTGATTGAGACATGATACATTAATTCTGGAATATTCTGGAAACTGAAATAGGTACCATCCAAAGTCTTAAAAAATATATCTTACAACAAAAAATATATCAATTGATTGAATCTTTGGTGCAAAAAATGTTCGTGCAAGTAATCTGCAAACCACACGATGCCATTCCGTATTTCAGATTAATCTAGCCTGTTCCAAATCCTTCAAGTACTTCACATTCCATTCTTATTACTCTACCACCCTTATCAATACACCCTCATCATTCAGAATAAATTTAATTCGAAATTTTAATAAGGAACGTATCGGCAACACACAATACTAGAAGAAAACTCACTATACAGATTCGGCAAATAATTATGTTCCATATTGCCATTCTGTGAGTGAAGGAGAGAAAGCTACAGATAGACAATAGGTTTGTTCTCACAGAAAATCTCTGACAAGTAATAGACAGTTTTCAAACCAATCAGAAATCTTTGTGAGAACGCTCTAGGGTCTTTGCGCCGAATCCGGATTGTCAAAGACTGTCTGTGATGCTTGTGAGAGCAAACCTTACATCTTTTAGAGTGGTGGGTGTTTCATGCAGGGGAAGTATTTTGTTTTCTCTTGGACATATAGAATTTTATGTATAAGTGCTCACTGTTGCTCCTGTATGAGATTCTACATACGGAAGATAAATATTCGCCGAGCCTGTATATTCGAGAAAGACTTCGGTCTAGGATAGAATAAAAAGAATTCCTCGCATTACAAATACATTAGCTGTATTCTTTTTACCAGTCGACTGTCTCACTTGTAAGAATAATTAAGACAATGTGAGCTGAGATGAAGTAAGATAAATTGAGGCAAATTTATATCTAAAAAGAATGCATGACAGACGCAGATCACAATTATAACATAACCTCTAATGTTTGTACCTCGTATTATACCACAAAAATTTAGTTTATACACAAATTTTTATTTTCAACAGGCAATGGTTCCTGAAAGTGCCATAAATGCCATTTTTTAAGGCAATTCTTATTTAAATATCGCAAAAAGTTTTCAACTCACTTCTAAGTTCTATGAAAAGCTAGCTCAATTGGGGCAAGGGGGGAAGAAAATTTCTTAGTTAGTCTCACTTTGTACTCAACTCGAGCCATATAAGAACGTATACTTTTTCCTAATTTACTGAGACTAACTGAGTGACTCAGTTAATCTCAGGTAAACGTTGTAAAAAGAATACAGCTATTGTTGCTAGTAATGTTCAGTAAGAGACACAATATTACGCCTATTTGTAGGCTACCATACATACCCTGAATGCAGTTATCCTGTGTTCTTTCTTCAATTTAACGCACTAGCAAAGTAAAAGAAATTAGAGAATGTGAAGATATATTGGACTGGTCATAAAGAAATAATAAAATTATATTAATATCATATATCATAAAACAAATAGCAGTTAATAATAATTACGATCCAAATTTAATTGACAAATATCACAAATCAGAAGATACTAAAGTATTTTCTTCTGATAAAAATAATCAATTTAAAAGCCTAACAGACTTTGTAATGCCATCCTTAAGAATGCAATCATTTGGACATGAATAGGTATTTTCCGATTACAATTTATCCAAACTCATTAAAAATAACAAATCTAAATATTTAAAATTAAACAAATCAGGAGTTTATAAATTGAAATGTGATAATTACAATTGTTAAAAATTTATATCGGTAGAATTTTAAAATTAGAATTTCAGAACAATAATCAGTTATCTGTGGTTGGAACAAGTTCGTGCGACTGTAGTGGCTTGATGCGCGGGTTAGTTACGTACATAGACAAATTAACAAACCATATTTTTTTAAGGAGCCGTCCCTTCGCCGCCACCACCTCAGCCTCCTGGGCTTATTGAGGATACTCCTAGAGTTCTGACTACAGCCTATTCAGCCAATCCGTGCCCTGTATTAGCTCATACAGGTTCTTTGCTGGTTGGTTGTAGAAGACTTCTGGAGTCTTTTGGGATCTACCATACAGTTTCTGCCTACTGTGGTCCAGCGTCTCACACTTGCATAGTATATCCAGAGCTGTTTCGGTGTCCTTTTTGCATCTTCTGCATGTAAGGTCTCCGTTGTATAGCTCTATTTTGTTCAGGTGCTCTTTGTGGGAAAGTGTCCCGTATGTAGCCCCGCTATGGTGCGTAGTTTTTTCCTGCTCATTGAGAGCAATTCTTTCGCTATATTTTTTTATGGTTCTTTTATGAATTTCTTCCTATATGTTTGCCTGGGCATATTCTTCCAGTGTTTATTGTGTTGTTCTTCTACCCACCCTTATAATCATGACCTAGTTGAGCCCACAGCTGGTTCGGGTCCGTTCATCAGGGTTGACGATCCTGCTCTTGCGAGTTCGTCAGCTTTTTCATTGCCAGCGATTCCTTTGTGACCTAGGACCCACTCCAGTGTTACACTGTCGCCAGTCTTTTAAGTTCTTCGCCGCATTCTCATACCAGCCGAGATGTTACCTTAGAGCTCTGAAGTGCTTAAAGGGCAGCTTAACTGTCACTGTAGATCCTGATCTGCCTGTTGTTGTTGACTCTCATGTTATTTGCCCTTGCACAAGTATGGCAATACCACTGCTTGAAATACCGAGGCGTATTTTCCAAGCGAGACGATTCCTTCATATTTGCTCGATTTGTTGTATATGCCCGCTCCTGCTCCGAGCTCATTCTTTGATCCGTCTGTGTACCAGATCAGTTCATTCGCTCTACTGAGTGGTGGTGTGTTCTTTTCCTTAAGCTTCTTTTGATATTTGATGAAAATCTCGAAGTTCTTGCGGAAAATATATCTGGTGGTCAAGTGGTCTGTTGGCATTTTAAAGATGTCGTCATCCACAAGCCTTATATCTGTGTGTCCTCTCCCATGTGCCACATCATGGTCAGATGCTTTTTCCAGTAGTGTTATAGCTGCCCTTGCATCGCCCATTATGACACAATGTAGCGGAGGAAGGTTTAGAATTGTCTCCAGCGCCGCTGTAGGAGTAGTCCTCATTGCCCCTGTAATGCCAATGCATGCAAGTCATTGGGTTTAGCATCGCAGAGGTTTGTCTGATCTTTGGCCAACAGGGATGCATATGTAATCCTGGGGATGACAACCATTTTGTACAACCAAGTTACTATGCTTGGTCTAAGTCCCCATTTAGTGCCGTAAGTGCGTCTGGCAACCAAGAAGGTTACCTCTGCCTCCTTGATCACGTGCTGAAGGTGTCGGTTCCAAGTTGAACCTGGGTCTAGGATAACCCCAAGATATTTTACTATACCCGACAATCGTATAGGTTCGCCTTGAACCGTCAGAGGGCCAAGTCCTTCCCTTCTTCTTCTTCTGGTGAACTCAATTATCTGTGTTTTTGAGCGACTTATGCGTAGCCCTTCTTTTACAGTCCAGCCTGTTACTACATTCAAAGCCATCTGGACTCTATCTCTGGTTGTACTGTTGTATTTACCTTGGCATAGAATTACCAGGTCGTCTGCATTTCCTATGGAGTTAAATCCTTCACTGTGTAGGGTTTTTATGAGCCCATTCATGATCAGGTTCCACAGCAGCGGGGACAGTACTCCCCCTGGTGGACAGCCCCTGGCACGACCCCTGCATGGCCATTGTCTCCCCCACCTGCTGCTCGTGGCATCGTTCCCAATTTTCCTCGTTGCCTTGGCTATGGTTTCGTAGGAGGTGTTGTCAAAAGCTCCTATATCTAGAAAGGCTGCGAGCAGCAGCTCTTCGTTTTCGAGCACGTATTCAGCCCTTTTGACGTGTTGATGTAATGCTGTATCGGTTGATTTTCCCTCTCTGTATTCATATTGATCTTGGTGTAATGGTCTTGTAGCCAGTATACCGTCTCTGACATGTCTATCGAGAAGTTTTTCAAGAGTCTTCATCATAAATGATATTAGACTGATTGGTCTCAGAGCTTTAACCGTGTCCTGTTCAGATTTTCCAATCTTTGGTATTAATGTACCTCTGATGCGTTGCCAAGTTCTTGGAATGTGCCCTAGAGATGGCTAGCTATGAGCAATTCACATACCCTGAAGTGTTGTCTCCTTTTTGGAGTAGGATAGGATAAATCTCGTCAGGTCCTGGTGATTTACTTATTGGTTTAAAGCTGTTTATAGCCCATTTTGTTTTTTCCACGTCTACCACTGCCTTCGCTATTTGTCGTCTATCCTGGATGCCCATCGTGGACGATCCAGTCCTGTCGCTGGAGAGTTCTGCAGTGGCATAGTAGGTATCGTAGGTATTTATTCAGACATGGCCTTTACAAATATCGATATTTGCATTAAATTAACTTGGTTGAAGTGCCGACCCGACGCTCCGTTTACGCCAATGACATTACTATAATTTATTATAATATGAAATATTTCAGGTTGGCAGCTTGGATCAAGTTCTCTACTGTCAAAAGTCATAATGAGTCAAATGCCAAAAAATGCCAATAACCTAACCTAACCAAGCCAGCCAGACGACATTTGTTTAGGCGGCAAGACTTAGTTGTTCACTTTATTAGATGATTTAAAGTAAAATATCCATTATTCGTACCAGTTTATTAAATTTTCAATGTCGAAAACAGAAGATTCCACTGAAGCAAGTGCCGACACATCCGAAGCAATGGAAGAAGTAGGAATTTCCGTGAGTAATTTAATAACTGTAGAATAAAAAATATAATTGAATTTTATACTTCAGTGATTGCATTTAATAAAATTTCCAATCTGTATCGGGGTATATCTGATATCTCCCCACTAAATTGTAAATTGGACAATATTTGCTATTTTAAACATAAATTTAATTTTCTGACAGAAAACACCATATTCTTGGAACTTACACTTAGTGATTATTATGAAAGTATACCATAGTTACCATTGTTACTATCTTCTGTATAGTGTCTGTTTAAAATTGCGTTTCTGACATGGTCTCTCAGAAGGTTTATACATTTTACTGTTTTATAAATTTGATGTTGATAAAAAATACTTCTTAAGATATATTTAGTCATGTGTGGTCTCGGTTGTATATTATTACATTAAAATTTTGCAATTATTTGTAGGTACTAGGTCAGAATGAATCATCTTCTGATACCACCTCGAAAGGTGAAGAATTTGAAGTTAAAGTTGCTTCTGATAGAGGCAAAAGGTTTGATTTCTTGTTAAAACAAACTGAAATATTTTCGCATTTTATGAACCAGTCTAAAACTCCTACTAAACCAAAAACTGGTAGGCCAAAAAAAGAAAAACCTGAAGAAAAACTTGAGGAAAAACCTGATACTTCTGAGTAAGTACTTTGATTTAAATATAAACATTGAAAATATAATTATAATAATTTTCTGTTTCAAGCTTGAGGCATAGGAAAACTGAACAAGAGGAAGATGAAGAACTTTTAGCTGAAACCAACACTAAAACAAAACCTACAACTCGCTTTGATGTATCGCCACCATATATAAAAAATGGTGAAATGAGAGATTACCAAATTCGCGGATTAAACTGGATGATTTCTCTGTATGAAAATGGTATAAATGGTATTTTGGCTGATGAAATGGGTCTAGGAAAAACGCTACAAACAATATCTCTTTTGGGATTTATGAAGCATTACAAGAGTACTCCTAGTCCTCACATAGTAATTGTTCCTAAATCTACATTATCAAATTGGATGGCTGAATTTGAAAAATGGTCCCCTTCTTTACGTGCTGTGTGTCTTATTGGTGATCAGGAGGCTAGAGTAAGAAAACTACAATTTTCGATGTTCAAATAATTTCTTGTATATCCATTTTGATTATTTTTTTGGGAAATGAATGAGGTAAAATTTTTTTAGAGTACATTTATTCGGGATGTGTTGATGCCTGGAGAATGGGATGTTTGTGTTACTTCTTATGAAATGTGTATAAAAGAAAAATCTGTATTTAAAAAATTCAACTGGCGTTACATGGTTATTGATGAAGCTCATCGTATTAAAAATGAAAAGTCAAAACTTTCCGAAATCCTCAGGGAATTTAAAACTACCAACAGACTTTTACTGACTGGTGAGTACATAAATATGATATTGACAGTTGTAAACAGGTGTTTATTCATTTAGGAACTCCACTCCAAAATAACCTTCATGAGCTATGGGCTCTATTGAACTTCTTATTACCAGATGTATTCAATTCAGCTGATGATTTTGATGCTTGGTTCAATACTAATCAATTTCTTGGAGATAATCAATTGGTGGAAAGGTTACATGCTGTACTAAAACCATTCTTACTAAGAAGATTAAAATCTGAGGTTGAGAAAAAGTTGAAACCAAAAAAAGAACTCAAAGTCTATGTAGGGTTGAGTAAAATGCAAAGAGAATGGTATACTAAAGTTTTAATGAAGGATATCGACATAGTCAATGGTGCCGGAAAGGTGAGTCTTTATTTATACATATCTACTCAAGTTAGTGAACTTTCATGGGTTTAATAGAAATAGAAAAGTAGTTAAGTTGTAAGTTGTTTCATTTGTAAGATATAGGACAATTGTCCAAAATTATATTTTAAGTTGAACTCTCCTATTTGATGAATAAAAGTAAATCAAGGTTATTATTTAAAGGTGGAGAAAATGCGACTTCAAAACATTCTCATGCAATTGAGAAAATGTACCAACCACCCTTATTTGTTCGATGGCGCTGAACCTGGACCGCCTTACACAACAGATGAGCATCTCGTTTACAACTGTGGCAAAATGGTATTACTGGACAAACTTTTACCTAAACTAAAGGAACAGGTATGTAATGTTAAAAAATTAATAATATGTTGAACTATTCAATATAATATACAATACTTAACATTGATGCAAATTGTTTAATATTCATCGAATAAAATCAATAAAAAATGAAATATTTTTGATGGGAAATTCGTTATTTTTGTTTGCAGAACAAAGTTCTCATATATTCACTATCTTTTTGCTCTTTCTGTCAAGATTTACGGGGTCGTTTGTCATATTTAAATCTTATATTATTATTTTCCTTAACAAATCTTTGCTCATTTTTGTAATGTTCATTCTCCAATACCTTTGTCCTAATGGATTGGAGAGTTGGCACTTTATTTTGAAAACAGAAACAGTGAATAGTAGTGCTTTGAAAATTCTTCTGGTTTTTTTTGGAATTGTATGAATTATGGCCTATGTTTCATTTACGATAAGTTTGCAACTTTGACATTTGTAGTAAGCAATTGCAGCCACTGAACAAAATCTAAATATCCAAAGTGTAAATGAAATACTTAATCATATAAAGGGGGAGGTTATGGTCCTAAAGTTGGCTGCCGTGTCCGGGGCTACCAGACAATTTTATTAGAATTTCTTGTGTTGGTTTGTCGTTTTCATTTCATTCACATTTCATAGTTTGTTATTTACTGGACATCTTGAAATTTATGTATTTAATCATCAAAATTTTATAATCTCTGCTCTTATTTTTGAGTTGAATGTAATCTGATGCAATAAACAACTTATTAACATAATGTTATGCCAGCTACTGGAAAAAAATTACAACGTGGCAACGATGTAAAGCATCTGTCATGTTTTGTTATTGGGCGGAGTAGAATTCAATGAGACCTCTGGAGGAAAAAATTGTAACTGTCGCAACGAGTAAAATAATTCGTGCTTTATTTGTTTAATTTTGTGTCAGTGACAAGTTCAAAACTGTGTTTTTCTATTTAACTCAACTGTCATCAATTCTGAGGTAATATTCTTATATAATTAGAGATATTATGGAAGAGGTTATGTTATTTTGTTTTTTGTTTTCATTGCAGATCAAAGAGAAAATAAGTCGGTATTAAAGATTTAAAATATTATTCAATACAAACCTACCTCCCCTGCAACTTTTATAGATATAATTATATCAAAAATAAAATAAAAACACGAAATCCGACCTAAAACTAAACAGTTAATTGAACGCTTGTTATACTTTTCACTCAATACAAACCTACCTTCCCTGCAACTTTTGTAGTTATAATTATATTAAAAATAGAATAAAAACACGAAATCAGACCTAAAACTAAACAGTTAATTGAGTGCTTGTTGTACTTTTCACAAATATCAATCATACCTATTACTCCAAAAATAAAAATATTAGGAGTCAAAATTTAGTTTAACAACACAAAATACTAAAGCACAATCAAAGAAAAAGCAAAAGTTTTACAAAACACACACTGAAAATAACTAAAACAGCAAAATAAAACCACTTAAATATCAAAAGGGCTTATACGCCAGCTGATTTGTTTTACTCGTTGCTCAGATGACATTGACATTTCAGAGCGCCATCTATCGAATTCTACTTTTCCCAATTGCAAACTTATCGTAAATGAACTTTATGTTCATACAAGAAAGAGATTGATAGAATGTATCAGCTGATACAGAGCTTCTTGTAGGAACCACGAAATTAATGTTATTAAGTAGGTATGGGCAGTTAGAAATGGAATTTAATATTTTGAACATATTTTTAAGATCATCATGATCTCTTTGGGTTTTCATAGGAGATAGTTGGAACTTGTTGAGTAAATTGAAATCATATCTATATTCATCTAAACTAGGAATATTGTAGTTAAATGCTAGGTATCTTTAAAATGTATGTTGAACATGGTATATATTGATAATGAAGCATGCATATACAGCATAAGCTTTTTTGTAATCAGTTCCAAAATGGTGTGGAAATGCCTAGGCATACTCAATGAACTAGGCAAGAACAATAGTCACTCCACTGTTTATTCCAGGACACACTGGAATAAAAGGAAGTGAAATATCAAAGAGGGAGCCTGAACCCTTTTTTGGAATCCACTCCATTGTAATATTGGAAGAAATAGGTAAAGCGGAAGCTATAGATTTTTTCTAGAATTTCAAAATGTAACTGGTCCTGGGGCCTCATTGTGTTTTCGAGCACTCAGTTTTGTTAGGAATAGATCAGCAAACTTACCGCCAAAATTGAATCACTTAATCACTTGTGATATTACTGCCAAAAATACAAATGTCTTTTATTTATTCACTCGAAAGGTATACATATAGTTGGGCAAGTTTAACTGAAGCTACTGGGCATCGGTAAGAGGCGAGGAAACATGGCGTTATCTTTCATAAACGTACAAATGGCGTACGGTATCTATTTTACCAAGTAAAACTTAAAAT
>CAJUYG010000535.1:71366-81373 GCA_910591675.1 Galerucella calmariensis | reverse complement strand
TTTTTTTTGTACTCATCCACTGTGGCTTCAAGGATGGGAATTCTCACATTCTGGACCACGGAATTTTATAGCAAATTTAACGCTTCATAACTTTGTTTCAATACATATACATTCAATACTTTTCGATTAAAATTAAAAAACATGTTGAAAAACAGGCCCATTTTTGGTTGTTTTGGCTGTAAACTGTTATTGTGCAATTAGCACAGCCTAAAAACCAGTGGAGGTAACGGATTATCATTAACCATGATATTTTTAATGGATTTCATCAAAAATCTCGCCTACTGCTTTCACATCCATGTTTTGATAGTTTTTGGGCTAACTCGAGTGGACTAATGTATATTTCCAACACTGTTAAGATAATAATTGTGCAATTTTTTCTTGTAGACGGCGCAATTGGCGCAAAAAATGAACGAAATGGGAGAATCGACGCTTCGCAATTTCACCGTAGAGACACCTACCGAATCCGTATACCAGTTCGAAGGAGAAGATTATCGGGAAAAACAAAAAAACATCGGTTTAAGTAACTGGATCGAACCGCCAAAAAGAGAACGCAAAGCTAACTATGCAGTAGACGCTTATTTCCGAGAAGCTTTGAGAGTATCGGAACCAAAAGCTCCCAAAGCGCCGAGACCACCAAAACAACCGATCGTACAGGACTTCCAATTCTTCCCGCCTAGATTGTTCGAACTGCTAGATCAAGAAATTTACTTCTATAGAAAATCATTGGGATACAAAGTACCGAAAAATCTCGAACTAGGACCGGACGCGTCGAAACAACAAAAAGAAGAACAACGTAAAATCGACGAATCGGAACCGTTAACCGAAGACGAACAACAAGAAAAAGAAACTCTTTTAACACAAGGTTTTACTAATTGGAGTAAGCGAGATTTCAATCAATTCATCAAAGCCAACGAAAAATACGGTAGAGACGACATTGAAAATATCGCTAAAGATGTCGAAGGAAAATCGCCCGAAGAAGTAATGGAGTATTCGGCTGTATTTTGGGAGAGATGTCACGAATTGCAGGATATCGACAGGATAATGGCGCAAATAGAAAGAGGAGAAGCGAAAATACAGAGGAGAGCTAGCATCAAAAAAGCTTTGGACGCCAAAATGGCGAGGTAAGTGAAATAATTATACTTCAACGGGTTAACATTTTGCTTCACCTTCTGATTCACTCTGTATGTTAATTTGATATTTTAGCAACTACCACTTCTATAGATTGTCCCATTTTTCTTTGTGTATTTTGGAAGCCTTCCTGATGCCGAGATCACTGCAGCCTATTAGCTCATTGTACTCTAAATAGTCCCATTCTTGCTTCCCCCATTATCACGAAGTATAATAGAAGAAGGCCAAATAAGGCTTCTAGTGCTGCCGTTGGCGTGCTTCTCTGCAATACTAAGACAAGCAAGTCTTTGCACCTTGCCTAGTCTCATCATTGCATTCTTTTGTGTCGTCTTTGTCCACCAGACCAAAGACGCATATGTTTATTCAGTGTATCATTCGCGGACTCAACTTCCATGTTTTCTTCTTTCCATCATTAATGTGGTTTCCGATCTTGTTGCTACTTTTTCCTTTTGTTTAGTCCATGTTAATCTCGAGTCAATAATCACCCAGAGATATTTAACATCCATAGTTTTAAGTAGTTTTTAAATATATTTTCGTTTGTACAATTGAAGCAATCCCCCCAAAAATTGTTATGTTAGTAATAACCGAGGTAATAACTGGCTATGATGGATGCTGCTCTAGACAATTCAGTCTGAATTCCGAACTGGTTTCGGATAGTGATCCATGAACAAAGCTAATATTTATTATTTATTTACAGGTATCGTGCCCCGTTTCATCAATTGAGAATCTCGTACGGTACGAACAAAGGTAAAAATTACATGGAAGACGAAGATAGATTCTTAGTTTGTATGCTCCACAAGCTCGGCTTCGATAGAGAAAATGTTTACGAAGAACTGAGAGCGGCCGTTCGAGCATCGCCGCAATTTCGATTCGATTGGTTTTTGAAATCCAGAACGGCGATGGAATTACAAAGAAGATGTAATACTTTGATAACTTTGATCGAAAGAGAAAATGCTGAATTGGAAGAAAGAGAAAAGAACGATAAAAAGAAGAAAGTTTCCAAATCTACCAGCTTGGGAGGTAAAAAAATATTGTTTATTTCACGATTCTCAAAGATTCAATGTCCCGCGTTGTCTTATAAAGAGAAGCTATTTATATTACAGCTTTGAGAAAAAAAATCTGTATTACAAACTAACATCATTTTACATACATTGGCTCCAGTAATGTTTCCTCTATCTTGTAAAATAACTGGTAGGGGTGGATGGTGTGATGCCTTTTCGCCCAATATAATATAAATATTTAAAATAAGAATTGATATTATTTCAACCAAACGTTCGAACATTTCATTAGGTTATTGTCAAGTTCAAGCGTGGTGCAAGACAACAACAATTATATGTTCACCTATTTTGCTCAAACTTGACCTGTTATATAAATATACATTCAGTATTGATCAGAAGAAGTCGATGTAGAATACTTGAAGAAAACTATTCTATTTAGTTGAATAGCCACCTACTAGTAATTAATTAACCATTACGTATAATTATGCTATATGGCTAGGTACTTATGCATCATAGAATTGGTTTAATATGTTAATGTATTTCATAAATAAATCAAACATGTCCCAGTGCCAGAAGTAGTTGTTTCATCCCTCTTGGGATGATTCTCCAAGTGACCCACAACACCACCTATTCAGAGGCCCTTCCACACTTATAATCTACGGAAGTATTCATCGTCATCTATTACAGTGGGGAAACATACTCACAGCAAACTCCTGGTCAAAAACCTGCTGAGAAGCTGACTAATGAATTACTAAACCTCAACAGAGGCCATATAAGGACAGTGACGGGTTTACTGTACCCTGAAGATGCACATGCATACAATCGGCATATACACTGTGGAAACCACTTATGAAATAAAATTCTTTATGTCATTATTTTGGAAAATTTTAAAAAATGCCGAGACACGTAACTTTTGAATTAAGTTGTGCGTTATGTAAACATAAATTTAAATGTACAGGATGATTCACGCAAGTATGCCATAGTCGATGTTTTTTTAATGAAACACCCTGTATATTTGCATATTTTTGAAATACTCTCAATGAACCGATTCCAACAAATTAAATAATGTATGGTCAATAATGAATTATACAGGGTGAAATTTTAAAATTAATAATTTATTACACTTGAAATATTGGTACTTTTTTAAATTAGCTAAATATGGATTTATCAAAAATCTAAACTAACTAATTATAAAGTCGCGTCCACATTATGTCGGGCGACCATCCACACTGGATCGACATTGTCGATCGACACCATTCGACATAATGTGGACGCAACTTTAGACGTATTGGTATAGTAAACAAAACCTGCTTAGCCCATGAATTTTATAATAAATACCTAAAAATTGCCTAAAAACGGCATTAATTAGAAAAAATCGGTAAATAATGTGGATTGTTTTAAATCGGTAAATAATGTTGATCAAACACTCTTTCATTGTCGACATAACAATGAAATATTTAACTGAGACTCACCGAATTGAGATTTTAATGATGATCGGGTACGGGGATAACTGCAGAAGTCAAGTTGACGTGGCAAACTTATTTAATCACAGGTATCCCGAATTGTCTAATATTTCACAAAGTACTGTGTCTAACCATTGAAAAGAAAACCACACTTCGTTGAAGATGATGTGAAAGTGGATATTTTGTTAAGTGTCGACGAGAATCTAACTTCAAGTACACGTCAAATTGCCCGTGAAAATAATGTTAGTCATACAACTGTTCTAAGATGTCTTCATAAAGAAAAACTTCCCTACAAATTAACTTTTGTGCAGGAGTTAACAGAAGACAATCCAGATCGTAGAATGGATTTCTGCAAAAGATTGATGAATAAGCTGAACAGAAATGAGATAGCTCTTGGTACCATTCTTTTTTTCTGACGAATCAACATTCACATTGAATGGAGAGGTAAAACGACAGAACTGTAGATATTGGTCAGCAGAGAATCCTAATTGGATGCGTTAGACACATACTCAGTACCCTCAAAAGGTGATCGTTTGGGCCGGTATCATAGGCGACCATATTATTGGTCCTATGTTTATAGATGGAAATTTGACAGCTGAAAAATATTTAAATATGCTTAGAAATGAAGTTATTCCTGCGTTGGCAAACTTATATCCCAACACAATAGATTCTAGCTTACCGAATGAAAATGTTTGGTTCCAGCAAGACGGGGCAACACCTCATTATGCTTTAATGATAAGAACTTATTTAGATGAAATCTTCCCCAATAAATGGATTTGACGAAGAGGTAGTATTGAGTTGCCAGATCGCCAGACCTTATGCCGTTAAATTTTTTTCTGTGGGTTCATCTCAAGAACAAAGTATATGCAACACAACCAACTAGCATTGTAGACCTCAAAAGACAGGATAACTACAGAAATATGGAATAGTTCACCTCAAACTTTAAACAAAGTTAAGGAGGAGTTCTATAGTAGACTGCTATTGCCAACAACTAGGTGGAGAACATTTTGAGCATTTATTTTAATGTTCAAAAATCAAATACATCAGGTATTTTATGTATGTGTTTAATAACTATAAAAATAAAAATTTCACCCTGTATAATTCATTATTGACCATACATTATTTAGTTTGTTGGAATCGGTTCATTAAGAGGATGTCAAAAAGATGCAAATACACAGGGTGTTTCATTAAAAAAACAACACCGACTATGGCATACTTGCGTGAATCACCCTGTATATTTACATTTATGTTAACATAACGCACAACTCAATTCAAAAGTTGACGGCTCTTGGCATTTTTTATAATTTTCTAAAATAATGACAAATAATTGTATTCCATAAGTGGTTTCCACACTGTATAGGGAGGAACCTATTTGTCGGTTGTGCATGGAAAAGAAGGAAAAAGCCTCTCCTCACATTATCTTTGACTGTGAAGCATTATCTCATTGGAGATATAGACTCCTAGCATCCAAGGGATGATTTCTCCAAGAAGGACCTAGTGAAAAGACTGTTGAGCCTGATAAGGGATACTGGTCTCTTCATATAAACAGCACTACGTTCAACGCATGCAAAGACCACGTGTGATCTATTCTAAGTCGGCTGCAACCTTATCCACATGCCTAGGTCATTAAATGTTCATGTGATTTTGTTTCGAGCGGTTTTTCTTGAGAACGAATCGACTAAAGAACGATACGATTTGTTATAGACATATTATGTTTTTGTGTTATTATTGTGAACTACGCCCTTGATCGGTGGAGTCGGAAACTTGAAAATAATTTCTTGTATGCGAGTTTGTAATACAGATTGTTTCCTCTAAGCAGTACGATAAAAGCATCACAGACAGTCTTTGACAATCCAGATTGTCAAATACTGTCTCTGATGCTTGTGAGAACAGACCTAAATAGTTTCAGAGCTACTGCGGGTTACCTCTCTAAATCAGGCATCAGGTAGCCTGTATAAACAATTTGTTTTTAATTATTTGCAGGTACTCCGACACAAATGGGATCAAAATCATCGCAGAAAAGAAAGAACGACGGTTCCATGGGCGGTATGGAAAAGAAAAAAAAGAAAAAATGAAACACATTTTTTTATCAACCAATTATTTTCAATTGATTGTATTGCATGAATGTTTTGATGGAAAGTATTTTGTATTAGAATTAGCTAAAAACATTTCTAATTATTTCCACTCTTTTTATTTGTCGATTCTAATAAAAGAGGCTCATCGAAATTTTTTGGACTTTTACCTTAGGAGTGCCATTATACAGGGTGTTTCCAAAAAAGGTAACACCGTCTCTAGGATAGGTAAAAAACTGAAAAATAATTGGGGTTTGCTTAGTAAAATTTTTTTCTAACGCCATCCGTTTTCAAGATAAAGGGCGTTGAAGAAAATAAAAAATTACACATTTCTTACGATTTTGCCGAAACTACTGGCACCATTGTAATGAAATTTTATACGAATATGTTTTGGAAGCTGATATATCCCATTAATTTGTTTTTATAACTAACTCTCATAGAGGGCGCTAGTTACACGATTCATACAACGTATTATTCAACATAACTTTTTTTAGGGTAGAATTATTAGTCAAAACTCCAAGTGAACATAAACATCGTTTAATTCTACACCAAAAAGGTACTCTTGGTGAAACTCGATATTATGTACCGTTTTCGGTACAGTTGAGATTCGCTGTTATAGGAGGCCCTGCTTCCCAGTCCTTTCTCTCTGGAATGTAAACTGTATAGTCGTTTTTAAAGCTATATTGTGGGGCAATCTGATCCGTTGGCATTCCCAGTATTGGATCTGCCTTTATTTCTTCATATAACTCTTTGTAGACCTTACCGTGTTCTTGGCTTATCGGAGAAGGTCCCTGTAATAATATGTGACTAACAGATCTTGCATTTCCTTGTATGAGGATATGTAGTGGTGGTAGGTTTACTATTACCTCCAGGGTCGGAGTCGTTTTCATGGCCCCCGTGATACTTAGGCAGGCCTGCCTTTGAATACCACTTAGCTGCCTTTGCGCTCCAATCTGCAGTGTCCTGGGCCACCAGACAACTGATCCATAGGTTATCATTGACCTCACAACCTGTATATATAACCATTTGGTCATGTTGGGATTTAATCCCCAATTCTTTCCACCCATTTGCCTGCACCTTCCAAGGGCAATTCTGGCCTTGTGTGTGGTTTTTTAAATATGGGAGTTCCATGTGAGCTTTTGGTCAAATATCACCCCTAGGTATTCAACTTCTTTCGCAAATGGAATTTCCACTCCGTTAATTTGCGGCTTTTGTAGATCTTGCAATTTTCTCTTTTTTGTAAACGGTACCAGTGTAGTTTTGTGGGGGTTCACTGCCAGTTCTTCCTCCCTACACCAGCCACTCACTATATCAAGCGCCATTTGGGTGCGCTCTGATACTGTGTCTGGAAACCGTCCTCTTATCATGATAGCAATATCGTCCGCATACCCCAGGCACTGAATACTTTCATCTGAAAGCCTTACTAGAAGCGTGTCTACTAGAATCGCCCACAAAAGGGGCGATAAGACGCCTCCTTGAGGACAACCCCTTTCCACCCCGTGCTATGATGGTTGCCTCCCCAGGGTGGATGTGATTATTCTATTCCCTAGATTAGCTGCAAGCCACCCGCAGATGATGGGTTCGACCCCTCTTCTTTCCATACACCTTGTTATAGATAATGGAGAGGCGTTATTGAATGCTCCCTCTATATCCAGAAAAGTAGCTACTGCTATTTCCTTGTCGTCGATCGACTTGGACAGTAGCCTGTTTAGATCGTCCAGAGCCAAGTCTGTTGACTTATCCTGTTGATACGCATACTGACTCTCGCTTAAAGGGCGCGTTTTCAGAGCGTTGTCCCTTAAGTACCTATCCACTAGCTTTTCCAAAGTCTTAAGCAGAAAGGACGTTGTGCTAATTGGTCTATATGACTGGGGCGTTTGGTCAGAAATTCTACCTGCCTCCGGAAGGTAGATGACCTTCACCTTCCTCCATATTACCGGAGTATGTTTAAACGCTAAGCTGGCCTTGAAGATCTTACTTAGTTGGGGCACTAATACCTTTACCCTTCTGCAGTAGGGCCGGATAGATTCCATCCTCTCCCGGTGATTTGAAGGGCTGGAATTCGTCTATGGCCCACCTTATTTTATCTGGTCTTGTGATGGCAGTGGCATGTTGCCAGTCTTCCTTACTGGGTCTACCTGCCTCTTGGGGATTTCTGACTACCTCCTGCCGACTTAGATCAATGGTAGCTCCTGGAAAGTGTGCTTTTGTCAGCAGCTCCAAGCTTTCCTGTGCCGTTTCTGCATAGTCTCCGTCAATTTTCTTGAAGAAATTCACCTTGTCATTAGAGCCCTCCTTGGCCAGAACTTTGTGGATTCTGGAGCATTCTGTGGTCTCTAGAACCTCCTCACAGAATCTTCTCCATGAGTCCCTTTTGGCCTTTCGGATCTCATTATATAGAGTGAGTTTACTCCTGCATAGGTCCCAGTTTTGGTTTAATTTGGCTTTATGAAATAGCCTTCTCACCTCGGTTCTTAATCCCTCTAGGTAATTGTTACACCAAACTGTTCTCCCTTTGCGTTGCCTTGTTCGTTCTGGGCAGTTTTCTCGGTAGGCATTCAAAATTGCCTCATTAACCTGGTCAACTGCCACTTCTAGGCTTTCTTTCCCTTTTATAGTGACTGTCCCTTCCTTAAGTGACTCTCTGAGAGATTTATCGTATCCTTCCCAGTTCGTCTCTCTTGGATTTCTGAACTTACTCACTATTAGGGGTGGTGATTCAAGTTCAAATCTTATATGCCTGTGATCGGAACATGATGGTTCCTGTGAAACCCGCCAAGCTACTATGTTATCACTTATTCTATTGGTTCTCAAGGTCAGGTCTAAAACCTCTTTCCTAACAACTGTGACAAAAGTAGGCTCTGTACCTCTATTGGCAATAAATAACCTTTCCCTAAGTATGAATTCATAAAATGACTCACCTCTTTTGTTGATGTTCGTACTAGCCCAGATGGTATGGTGGGAGTTGGCATCACATCCTACTATAAGCTGCATGTCCCTCTCTCGGCAATAGTCTACGGCAGCCTTTAATACCTGCGGTGGACATGTTGGCTCGTCTCCTGGGCAGTAGGCGGAAAAGACGACTACTCTCTTCATCCCGCCCTGTGTTTGGTATGAAAGGACTCCTATAACAAAATCCCCGGAGCATAACCCCGGGATTAGTACACAATTAACCCTTTCACTATGTATTACACATGCTCTTGGCCTTAATGCTGGCTTATGGTAGAGAAACGTAACTGTTTGTTGTTTGAGGCCTGCTATGGTCCTTCCATGTACCCAGGGTTTCTGCAGAAGGGCCACATCTATGCCTTCCTTCTCCCACCTTCGACACAGCACAGCACTGGCAGCCTTGGCGTGTTGAAGGTTGGCCTGCAGGAACCTAACGCTGTCTTCTAGGTCGAAGACGAGGAGTCTTCTGCGGGCTCTGTGACCCTGGTTGGCTCCCCCTGCTCCATGGCTTCAGCCTCCTCCCTGACCGGTGACGGTCTTTTGAGAGGGCTTTTGCCACTCTGAGGGTCAGCTTTTCCAGGTCTAACCTCTGTAGAAGATCCTCCCTTCTTCCCCTTCTTCGGCATTGGGCCTTTCCCGAGTCTCCTTGACTCGCTCTCACTGCCTGTGGGGTGGGCGCCTTGGTAGTTGTGCCAGTGGAGGTTCCTGGTTTTGATGCCTTATTCTCCACTGCACCTTTGGACTTGGGTCCTCGCTCCTTGACCTTGAAATTAATTCGGCCCATTCCGAAGTAAAGACTCATGTCCAGCCTTTTGATCTCCTCCAAGGAATCCTCATCCATGGGGAAGGTCCACATCTGCCCCTATTCCATCAGGGTGTTTCCCCAGATAGTCCAGAGTGATGTTTTTAGCTTCCGGTTGCTCACCTTCAGCCTGTTTAGGATCTGTTTACCCTCTAATCTCTCGCCATCCTCATCCGGGACATAAACGTAGCAGGCAGCTGCCAGCTTCGGTAGGCTGTCCCCCCGAAGGGTCCTGAGACTTGCTTTATCCCAGGGAGCCAGCGAATAAGGGACCACTCCCACCAACCAGTCAGCGCTCGCCACGTCTGCGTAGGTAATTAGAAGGTACCCGGGTTTTTGAGTGCATTTGACGAATCTCACTTGCGGTCCGTCATCTGCCACCTCCTCGTATGCCTTCATAATGAAGTGCTGGAGAGCTTTAAGCCTATTCGACTCCATCTGACTTTTAGGATAACCCTCCTCCACTATGGCTACCCTCTCCGACGAGGCTGCGTCCCGGAAGGACGTTTTATCCTCCGTTCTGTGTCTTTTCTAATCCTTTTCTAATCCTAATCACTCCTTGTAGATCCTTATTCTTATCGACCAAACTGCAAAC
>CAJUYG010000535.1:21299-58014 GCA_910591675.1 Galerucella calmariensis | reverse complement strand
CAGCTTTGCATAGAATTTCAATATAGCATCGGTGGTTCAGTGGTTAGGATGCTTGCATTGTACGCGGGCGGCCCGGGTTCAAATCCGGCTGGGAGCATTTTATTATTATGAATCGCTGCTTCGTAAACGAGAGAGAGAGAGAGACTAAGGAGGCACAAGCACGCAAGGCACATAACGAAAAAATGTAACATAACGTTTCGTAACGTAACGCGTAACGGTCAGATCTTTCGCGTCGCGACCCCCGGTCGCTCAAACATAACCTGGCATAAAGAACTAAAGTTCCAAAACTAACAGTAATCATGGTCACTCATAATATTTAAAGAATTGTTGATAGCATTTATATTTTATATTTATATTATGACCATAATGAGTCTTATGATAAATACAACAAAACTGTCCATTATTTTCTATAGTTAGAATAATTTGGCTGGTAGATTTACTTTCCATCTTGCAAGAACCCTGACTTTTAATAGCTCTTACTCTATTTGCATTTATTAATTTATGACCTAATAAAACATTTCAATTAAAACAATATAGAAATATAAGAAACAGACTGACAAACAAATTTTTATTAATAATAGGAGACAATAAAGAATATTCTATTTTTTACATACCCCTTGGTTTATATGATCTATTACATGTATAATACACAGTTTGCTGATTTTTTTGATCATGACGAATATATTCCAGATTGCTTGTTTTACAAATATCATTAAACCAACATTGGAATTCTAAAATGAGAAAATATAATAATATAAGTAATAAGATATATTTGCATAATAATAATAACATAATGGGTGCAAATGATTAAATATTACATACCTTCTAGGGTTTTGAAAATAATTACTTCTTTGTCCATAATTTTATTATGTGCCGATTCTAGATGACATCTTAATTCTGCTACAAATCTGTAAGATGTATTACAATCTTTTTCCAGGCATTTACTATTAAAACGAGAATATTCGTAGGAAACAATATTTTTGTCCTGTTTGCTATGAACGCTTTTTAGGTGGCGGTTAACAGTACTTTGGCTACAGAAAATTTTTTGACAAATTTTGCAGGCGACAGGCATTTTAAAAATGCTTTAAAAATACTCGCTCTTTACAAAAACAAAAACGTCAAAAACTAAACACTATAAACATAACCACATTTCGAATTTAAGTTCTTCTTTCTTAGAGCACACTAAAGAAGAAGAAGAAGAAGGAGCACACTTGGCAACGCCGAGGGATGGGATTGTACATCTAACCGCTCCTCAAGAATACAGCCCCTGATCAGTCCCTAACATCCTTGTGATCAGTCTACATAAAATACACAGCAAAAAATAATATCCTGTGGCTGTATGACATTACAGAATAGTTCACTGAACCACCGAACTCTCATAGGATGGAATTGTATCTGTCAACTTTCTTCTTATTTTGCAGTGCATTTGAAGTAGAAAATAGCCTATCAGCCTCGTGCATCTGTCGGCATAAAACAAGAAACAAATAACCATATCCCTCCTTTTATATAATCTTGACCAATAGCATCAAACCACGATTTAACTTTGACAGTGACAACACAGGGAAATGGGTCGGATATGAGTAGATGTGTATTATGACAATTATTTATAGATATTTATTCAAGTACTAGTTTAACTGTTTCAAATAATCAAAATGTTTAGTAGTTTTGATCATCTCAATAGAAACTTCTGGATAAAAACTACACCATATCTAGTCTTATTAACTCTAGAACTGATTTTAGATGGTAAGTTAAAAATGATCAATAGGTACATGGTAAATGATTTACTTTAAAAATATGTTATAATTACAGAAAATAATGTGATATTATAGTTTCAGAATGTATGTCACAATCTGAGATAGATAAGCATTTAGAGTTAGGTAAACAGTATTTAGGAAGTGGCCAATTAGGAGATGCTCTAAGTCAATATCATCTGGCAGTAGGTAAGCTCAATACTTATATTCACAATATTTCTGTTTGTAACTAAATGTATGCTTTATTAAACCAACAAAATGGCTATTAATTACTAAATATATAGATTGAGATGTTGATTATCATTTTATAATTAAAAATATGGTGAAATTAATGTGTACCTATTTCAGTTGGGTAGGTATTTACCAGTATTTACAGTTTTGGCTAAGCTATAAAATATGATGCCTACTGTTGCAATAATGAGTAGTGATTACAGATATTCAATTTGTTGATATCCTAAATTTATTTGATAAATAATACTGATTATTATTTGCTATATAGAAGACATATTTAATATAAATGATATGGGTGATAAGAAAATAATTTGACAGGAACTTATTATTATGTCTAGTGTCTAGGTACCTATATTTTAAAAACAATGTATTTTCAGGAATTCCAAAAAGATATCTCCAGTGACATAACATGTTTATGATGATTAGTAATATAAGTTTTTAATCACTAGTTATTTAAAGGGAAACAATGCCAAATTATCTTTATTACAATAATTTCATTAATATGTTTGGTACCAAAACAATGGAACTAATGACATGGTATGGTATTTGTAAATAGCACCTTTTGTTCACACATATCTTGGTGATATTTAAATTTAACTATTGAAGATTAATTGTCCACTGGAAATATAAATGATTTTTTTTTAATAAAAAATTTTGGATTTGGCCAAGCACACATTACATTCATTAGTTGTCTATTGTAATACTCAAATTTACTAATTTCATATTATTATTAATAAAATGTATTATAAAATTTTTCAGAAGGTGATCCAAACAACTATCTCACATATTTTAAAAGAGGTACAGTCTACCTTGCCTTAGGGAAAGCAAAAAATGCACTCAGCGACTTCGATAGAGTTATAGAATTAAAACCAGATTTCACTGCAGCCAGAATAAGTAGAGGAAATATTCATCTCAAACAAGCCGATTATGATCTAGCCCATTTAGATTTTTATAATGTAGTAAGTATTATACACTTCTCATTCTTAGTGTTTAGCAAAATTTAATTATTTATGTTGGTGTAACCTTATAAAACTAAAGGTATTATGATTTAAACCTTGTTTAAAGTGATTTCTTGAATTATAAGATTTTTTTATATATATTTTTAGTTAAAAAGTGATCCTTATAACGTCGAAGTAAATGAACTTCTTCAGAGGATAGATCCAATCAAATCAAAAAAGCGTAGTGCAGAATATCATTATGCTCATGATGATTACGTGTCAGCTATACATTACCTTTCAGATGTCTTAGAAACAAGTCCGTGGGCACCGGAATTATACGAATTTAGAGCTGAACTTCACATGCTTAATGGAGATGAAATGGCAGCCATATCTGATATAAGATCTACAACAAAGTTACAAAGTGATAACACAGATGGCTACTTCAAGCTGTCACAACTTTTATACAAAGCTGGTCAAGCTACAGAAGCCTTAAAAGCTGTAAGGGAATGCTTAAAATTAGATCCAGAGCACAAAGACTGTTTTCCTTTTTATAAAAAAATTAAAAAAATTGAAAAATTCCTATCAAATTCTGAAATAAGTTTGGAAAACAAAGATTATGCAGAATGCATAGAATCTGCTAAAAAGGTTTTGAAAAATGAAAACGATGTTCAAAGTATTGTGTATGAAGCTAAGAGAATTCTATGTACATGTTACTCTAATGATGAACAAAGTTCTGAAGCCATTACTTATTGTACAGAAGCATTAGCTTATAATGAGGATCCAAATGTTTACTGTGATAGAGCTGAAGCTTATCTAAATTCAGAGCTTTATGATGATGCTATTAGAGATTATAGAGCAGCCCTAGAAATTGATTCTCATTCCAGTCGAGCTAAAGAAGGATTAACTAAAGCTGAAAATATACAGAAACAAGCTGAAAAGCGGGATTATTATAAAATCTTGGAGGTTAAAAGATCGGCTACTAAAAAGGAAATTGTGAAAGCTTATAGGAAAATGGCGCAAAAATGGCATCCAGATAACTATCAGAATGATGAACAAATGAAGAAAATAGCTGAAAAGAAGTTTATCGATATTGCTGCAGCTAAAGAGGTGAGTTTTGGATATAAACATTTATTTGTATCATTCACATTTAAGTTAATAGTGATTATTTTTAATTCATAATATGTATTTAGCTGACGTATATATTTAAAAATATTCATTGAAGAACCTTAATACCGAAATATTTCACCTTAAATGTTATTGATTGTAGTTTCTAACACTTTAAAAGTAATAGTAGGTGTGAAAATTCACTTTTTTAGTGGTTCAAGTTAAATGAACTCAAAATTAAAAGTAATGTAAATTAAACTAAAATAAAAAATTATTTCAAAATAGGTATGTGGACTGGTCCTGATCTTGTCAGACAACCAACATTTAGATTATGTTACTGTTCAGCTGAGCTTGTATTCCATGTTTCAAATATTTTTCTGTTTCCCAAAAGTCCTTCCTTAACATTAGATTTTCTGTATTAAAATAACTTCTCAAATTGTCCATAAATTAGGTTATAGGTTAGGTCAGGCATCTGGCCACCTGAAGGACCATTCGATACCCTGAGTTTGTTCTGAACCAATCAATCTCTCTCTCCTCTATGAAATCTCTCCCCAAATTTTGAAACTGATTTATTTTAATACTTTACAGTGAATGCCTTCTGAACTCTTCAAGCTTTCAGAGTATATTCCTGATCCCCATGCAAGTTTTCACAGAGCCATCTGTAAATACTAATATCTTTATCTTAACCTTATCTTGTGGAGAAGTTAGTTATTCCTTCCAAATTTACTCCTGGCGATCAAAGAGTCTGTTTGCTGTATTTAAAACATGCGATATGCTAATTAAACTATCTATTTTTAGGTACTGACAGATGAAGAAAAACGACGACAATTTGACAATGGAGAAGATCCATTAGATCCAGAATCGGGTAAAGGAGGTATGCCAAACTTCCACCATTTCCAAAGTTTCCATGGTAGTCCGTTTCAATTTAAATTCCACTTCAATTAAATCCGAAAAATACCTTCCTAGGGATTTTATTATTTTTCTATTTTTTTTGGGTGGGGGCTTTATGTCCTAATATACAGCCTGTGATGTGTGCAATGTCAGGTGAAACTGTGGATCATAATTTTTTCGACTATATTTAGTTTTTTCAAATTACTACCATGAGGTTTTTAGAAAATATCTATGAGAACATAAAAACCGTACTGTTATTGTTTATATTTACGAAGTGAATAATGTCACTTGAGTCGATTTCAATAAATTCATGTTTATGAAAAAGAGTAACTAAAAGTTTGTTGAAATGAGGTGTACAGATGAATTTATGAACTGTTGCTCTCTGTTCAAAAATGAAACATGCATATCGCCATGGTGTAATAGAGAAGGTGTGCTCCCGCGGAAGACGAGTTTTCGTCACGTTCTGCGCACCTTACAAAACGCCGCCATATTGCCAATCATATGTTTAATGTTTTGAATGACTGTCATAACTATAACCTACACAACCAAATCTTACTTGTTGTAATCGTTCATTTTTATAATAAATTGTGAACTCTGAACATTGAGTGCATTGTTAAATGAAGATTTTGTCTCTTGTTTTCGTTTCAAATTCAGTTATTTGTCAAGCGTTTGATTTCGCGCGTTATTTTCTGATTGGCTGATTTTTCAATATGGCCGAGTTTTGGAAGTTTTTTTTGATTGGTCGTGCGCGGTAACACACCTTGGGCGCTATTCTTGACCGTTCGCAACTTTCAAGGTCGTGCGCATCTCATGATTCTGCGAATGAAAATGACTTTTGGTATTCTTGATCATCCGTAACTCTGCGATTATGCGCATTTTACAACGAGTGGTGTTTGTTGATCCCAACTGACTTGCGTATGCGATTCAATAGATATTTAATAGGTTATGTTCCTGAATTTATAATAGTATGCATAAGCTGTTTTTGTGAAATATATATATCTCGATACTCAAAGTTAGAATAAAAATTATTATTATCCGTATATTCTTATTATAATACTAGTAATATTAGTTGGGGTTTGATAAACATTTTTTGGAATGGATGACCTACAATTTATAGCCAAGTTGGAGAATTTAGAAAATCAATTTTTGGACATATTTCAGAGCAAAATCGATCGAAAATTTTCCTCATGTTAGTTTTGTATTTTCTTCCATTAATTCAAATAACAATCTTTTTTGTTCCTTAGAAGCATTTGCTTGCCCCTTAATTTTGGTATTAATATTGACTGTAGAGTTCATTTTTATAGAATGAGTTAATAAACATAACACATTCGAATAGCTTATTTACATCTCTGTTTACAGTCGAAACTTTAACAAAATGTCATTTGTAACGTCAACCAGGGTCAGCTGACACTGAATTGCGCTGTTGTCAAGTGTATTTGAGCAATAGAATAATACCAATCGTATGATTTTGCGAAGGGTGCACGAGAATATCATTTTTAGGAAATGTTCGCAAAGAGAGCATTCGCAGGCTTGCGTATACGTGACGTTGCGAACGATGTCAAGAATAGCACCCCTTGTTCTCTATTACACCATGGATATAGCATACGTTTTTCTACGTTGCTGCCAATTGACCATATATTATTATATTGCTTGTTATATGTGCCACTACTGTTTTTGGGTCCAGTCAATACAAGAAGCTAAACCAAACGCGGCATCGACCAATGAGAGAACAGGTACCATTGTGTATGGTTAGGTTAATTGTTCTTTCTCTAAACTAGTTGTTTGTTGTTTAATAATTTTTCATCGTGTCTATTGTTTTACCACCAAATTATTAGTCGTTTTGCTGCGAGGTACCGGTTGACTACCGATTCAATGGGAACGGTACTGTCATTATCCTTCTCTAATGGGTTTTTATTTCTTTTTATTGGTTCCTTCGCGAAAATGCGTTGGTCTTGTCTTGGGCATAGACAAAATAAAAGTTGGGTTTTGATCATTGATAACTGACGTGCTTGTCTCTTTGGTTATTCGTTGTGATTATGTTTATTTCATTTTCCATTAGTTAATATCGTATTAATTATATGGATAATTTGATCTCTATAGAGAACATAGTCCTTACAGATTTTTTACTTTTTGATAATTTTGTACAAAATGAATCAATTCCTCAATTTTTTTGATTTATTTTCAAATATCTAGCTTCTTTATATTTCTATCTGTTATGTGATTATAAATGTCAACCGTCAACCTCTCCCAAAAACACCTTACTCACCACGGTCCATGCATTTGCGTACCGTTGAAGTATACTCAAAGAAAAAAGTTTGAACCGACCTGTCGCGAAAACGTTATGGTCCCGAGAAATTGTGTAACTTTGAGTCAACAACACCTCGCAGCAAAACGCCTACTGTCATTATTGTCAACTCGTGGACATGCCCTATTGTTTTACCATCAGGCTGTTGTCAAAATAGTTTGTGACGTCACGTGGACAGTTGCGATGGGCGTATTTAGTTCCAGAGGCTGGAAGAATGTTCATCGCCCCCCCCCTATTTTAACCACTGTTGCCAGAAGCGCAGATTAATTTGTAAAAATGATATTTTGTGTGTAAAATGGGGGGGGCGATGAACATTCCAGCCTCTGGAACTAAATATGCCCATCGCCAAATGCCCACAATTATTCTTCTCTCTCTTTCAAGTAGTTTTTCTCATATTATCCTTGTCGTACTTGTGTAAATCGTATGCCCGATTAAAATGGAAAAGCATGTAACTAATAGTCGTGGACAAACACTTATTAAACTTCTAAATATCTACAATAATTTTTGATGTGTTATAAAAATTATAAATTTAGCATGGTGCATTTCTTAGTTTTAAGTTATTAAGTACCTGAATTGCACTAAGTGGCTCATCGTTTTTGTTTATAAAAATGTATAAAATGTAAAAAAAATGGACTGAACTATTATAGACCACATTATTGTTTATACATTGTAAATAGTTTTATTTAAAATAAATATTTATAAAAAAAATCACTGTGGTAATTCTCTTCTACTTTGACCAGTTATTTTCTCCTTTACAAAAAATACAATATTTCAAGTTAATACTCTGTATCTGTAAAGTGGGGAGGGTGAGTGTAGGCTCACAGCACTTAGGCCACATGTGACCCATTGTACATCCTCCTAGGTCATCGTCTATCCTGTCCTTCCCAGAAAGGTGGACAGGTCACTAGGAGACATCTCCTTTATATTGGCAGGTTTAGGCAGACTCACCAAACACACAGTCTCTAATTGACGATAACTCTGGACACTCGCATAAGACATGCCTGACAGTTACTAAAAAATCAGCAATGCGATTACCTTTGCAAGTTAATACTAAATGAACAGACTATATCTTATTGGAAACATATTGTAGTTTTCATTACATTCTTCGTCTTGTAACATAGTTTCAATAGTTGGGCCAACTTCACTGAAACAGGGCTCATATGTGTACCCCCTAGAGCTTCTTCTGGTGAAAGATTTTCAAACATTCAGAGGAAACAGTCACTCCTGATTTATGATACAATACCTTGTCTGGATAAAACGATAATAAGGCCAATCATGATGTACTCAGCAGAGACAATGACGTTGACAAAGAAGGAAGAGGAAAAATTAAGAATAACTGAGAGGAAGATCTTGAGAGCAATATTGGGACCTGTAAAAATAGATGAAAATGAATATAGAAGTAGAACAAATCGTGAAATTTTGGACGAAATGAAAGGCGAAGACATTGTAAAAAGAATAAAAGTACAACGAGTTAAATGGCTAGGGCATGTATGGAGAGAAGGAGCTAAATCAGTAACATACAATATCTTGCAGTGGAATCCAGAAGGAGGAGACGCGTAGACCCAGGTCAAAATGGCAAAATGAGGTAGAGGTGGACCTTAGTAGAGCAGGAGTAACAAACTGGAAAGAGAAAACAAGAAATAGGAAATTATGGAGAAACATAAGTGAAAGAATTTAAACGCATAACGGGGACTGATCCACCCCAATTAAGCGGATCTAGAAAGCAAACGCGGCATAACCCCGCATGGGGTGTCAAGCCATATATATATATATATATCTTGACTGGAGTAATTTGAAGTATTAACCCACTTTGGAGCCACGCTCTACCAGCATGCGCAGCGACGCCTTGAACAAACGCGCTGTTTTCCAAGACGGTAGTGAAGTTCTTTTATTCTAATCAAACCCAAATTAATAATAGGGTGAAATAAAATACTCTATGGAATAAGAGTATCTATTACTACTGCAAACAGTAGGTTGTAAGGCCACAGCATGCAATCCTTACCGGCTACTTGCCTTTACAAAGTTAAAATTAAAACACTCACTTAAAATTACTATCACAACCATGTAATTATAGAATTTGTAGCTAGTCCAAGGCCTGTTTTTGTACTCACCAGGAAATGGTGTATGACTATATACTATCACTGTAACTAAATGACGTCGTAGGAATAGAAATTAACTAGAAAGTATTATTTTCTCGTAACGAGATTTGGCAAAGAATTTTACTTGACAATATTTTTATATCTGTCACACTGACACTTTGATTTTTCTCAAAACCTTCCTCGTATTCCTATTCAAACATACCGATGACAGTAGTCGCTCACTCTCACGATCAAGTGAATGACGGCGTGAAATGAATACATTTAATATTATAATTTTTTAAGAAACATGAATTCCGAACCTTGTCTACATTGGTTTACAATAATGAAACACATGACTTGTTAAAAAAAACATTTATTTTTTTCTTATTGTCTATTTATTTATATTTTGGAAGGGAACAGCATCTGTAACAAAACATACAGAAATAAATAAAAAATTCACTACAGATTCAAATAAATTAGTCAGAATAATTTTGATCAGTATTTAGTTTTCAACATGAATTGAATTCAGGTTTCAAATGTCATAAGCATCATGTATAAAAGTAAACATCAAGTATTCCTTTCAACAATTTTTTTGGAAAATTAGACACAATATTTTTCATTCGACGTTTTGGTGGCGTTCCAGTTACCGTTATAAAGAAAAATTGAGTTATCTAGGAAATTAAAACAACAGGGTATGACATCACATGGGCCCTTACTACAAGAAAATTCCTAAATGTGATAACTGAAAACAAGTATTTTGCTATGAATACAATAACAGATTTCGAGAAAATATGTAATATTACCAGACAATACTATTTGAAAAATTAATTCTGAGTGCAACATTGTTTTTAATATACAAATAATTTAAGTAGCATTGTTATTCAGACAATTAATTATCTTTCCCACTCATTGTTTAGCCTTTGTTTCTTAGATTATATTATACTGATTGATATGAGAACATTGACAGATTTTACTGGTAAATGTGTAAAAGTTCAAATACTTACAATTCTGATACGATGTCCCATAGCCTTTGCTGGAAGGTTCCTGGCAAATTTGGCTCTGACAGCACCCCTTGTACCATGTGGTCTGGTTACTTTTCCCCAAATAGCTCTAACCTTTGATTTCACGGATTTCGGTCTACCGGGAACACAGGTCTTGTTTTTGGCTTTGTATACGTAGACGCACTTTTTTCCTACATAAAACCAGCTTTCATCTTTTGAGGTTGTACCTTCTACAGATAGTAAGGCTGTATTTTCGTGTTGGTTACGAAGTCCTCTTTTATAACCAGTGAATATAGCTTTTGCATATAAACGTCCATGTCTTTTTAGAGGACGTCTTTTAACTGAAGGTTTATCACTTGCTACTGCACCTTCTTTGGGTGCCTTTTTCTCGGCTTTTGATTTCTTTACTGCTGTGTCTGCCATTCCTAGAAATAAATATACCTGTCAACACATACAATATCCTAGTTCATCCAAATAATTTCAATGTATATCTATCATTAAATATTTATACTATGTTTCTGAGATGTCCTACCATCTAACTGCACATATATTTTTCAAAACACTTCAGAAATTAGTATATATTTTTTAAATTCTTTTCTCAGCACTCACCGATATTCTCGATCAAAACCTAAAAGAACTAAGTTCAAATCTTTTTTGTAGATGGAGCTGCTAGACCACAGACCAAACTAAACTGACATATGCCGAGTAATTGCACTGGAACTGACATATGCCGAGTAATTGCACTGGTGTAAATATTTTTTAATATTAGGAACATTGAACCTGCTTACCAAAGAATTTTCCACTTCTAAATGTATTGTTAGAAAATTAAGTCAGCGGCTCTTCACCTATTGGTTACAAATTCGAGGTAGAAAGATGCGTGCTCGAAAAACGATATGAAAGCCTCATTCCTAGCTCTATGCTTTCTCTTTTATAGAAAAAGAGAAGACAGAAGAAGTACGTGTGACGTTCAAGTTCAAACAAACATAACCTTCAAAATACACGTGTGAAATTTGTGAGGAAATTGTTATGGAGAATTGAAATAATAAATGATTACTGTGTCAAAATTAGCTTACAGATAAGGTGAGGAACAAGTAGCATATATTCTCTATATATTTTGAAAGAACTAATACACTTTACCATTGTTTAATGTAAATCAAGTTCGAACATTTTCCTATTAAATACTTTTTTTCAGAGTTGAACGGGTACTTGAAGGAATCGCTCGTTTTAAATTTATTCTAAAAACATGGTTAAAGTGAAAAATTCGGAAGACAAGATACTCTCCAAACATGGAAAAATGTCACAAAGTATTGTCAATTCAAATAAATCCTCAAAGATACATAAACAGAAAATTGGTAGCATATTACCAACTCCTTCAAAATTGAAGAGAAAAAATGGCCAAAAATGTTTGGATACATTCACAGTATCAAGCACTGATGAGTTTACACCTCTTAAACAGAAATCCAAGCTAAAGAAGTCACAGTCTAATGGCAAATTAACCAAATTGAGTAATAACAGTAACATTAGAGTTTTGAAAGAGAAATATAACATTAAAATTGAGGACGTTGAAAGTGCTGTGCAAAGTGTAATTCAATTACATTCTCAAAACCCAAAAATCAAAAACCAACTTTTTAGCAAAGATCGTTTTCCTATATCTATGGGTATAAATTGTCATAAAATTCCCACAGGCCATCAAACCATATTAAGAATACCTTTAAATAACACTTTACTTACACCAGAAGATGAAATATGTCTTTTTGTATCAGAAGTAAAAGGTATTGGAAACAAAGAACATGACAAACATGTTGAACATTATGAAGAATTGCTTGCAAGAAAAGGTGTCACAAATATCAAAAAAATTATGACTGTCCACGAACTTAAAACCGAACATGAAACTTTTGAACAAAAATCAAGACTGGTGGACTTATATGATGCATTTTTAGTCTGTGGGAAAGTTAGCGGTAAAGTTGTTAGTAAATGTGGAAAAGTTTTTTACAAGAAGAAGAAAATACCAACTGCAGTTAAATTGCAGAGTACAAAACTGAAAGAACACATAGATAAACAGCTATCAAAGGCATATCTTCATTTGCATTTAAAAGGGAATTTCTATAATGTTCAGATTGGACACAGTAACATGGAAGTTTCAAAAATTGTTGAAAATATTGCATCAGTAGTAGAGTATTTGGGTCAAAACTTCCCAGGTGGTTTTGACAATATTAAAGGTTTACACATTTCTGCCGAGAGGTCTACTTCTATTCCTATCTACATGTCTACAAGTAAGAACATCATTCTTTTAAAAAAATAATTGATTAAAATATATATTCTACCAATAGGGTGTTCAACTAAAAATAGATTCTTGTTTAATTCTAATTTAATAGGGCATGTACACGTGACGTCACAACCTATTTTGACAAGAGTCTGGTGGTAAAACAATAAACAAAACTTTTAGAACACGTGGTATTTAATAGTGAGGTTATGCTGATTTATGATAGATCGTGTTTGAGTTTAGTTGGTTTTGCTTCAGTGTACTTTTAAAGTTATTTTAATTGTTGAGATTGCATATTTAATAATATATAATATAGGTTAATAATTGTTTGATAATTTTTCATTGTATCTATTGTTTTACCACCAAGGTATTGTCAACTGTCTTGTACATGCCCTAAAGTGTAGTTTTTTTTTTAACTCCAATGAGTATTTTTAACTCCAAATAGTATTTTCAAAACCTACCTTTTAGACTATTATGTCACTAGTAGAAATTGAAGTCAGGCAAAAATTTTGATATGGAACATAATTATCACGTAAGATAGTCTCCAAAAATGAAGGAGAAAAGAAGAAAAATTCATTTTTCTATGTATGTACTTTAGACACACTTTCGAGTGTGAAAAAGTTCCAATATGTATGTAGTTATAGGTATCTTTTTTTTTGGGTTTGTGTGGTAACAAAAATCTTCTACAAGACGATACCGGTCTGATATTATGGCGACCGGCCATGTGTCGGATTCGACTCCTTTCAGGGTCGCCTACCGACTAAAAAAACTTCCACACTCTTTACATGCAGCGTACTGAAACCGCCTTCGCATTACTTCAGCACGTTACGGTGGTCTCCTAACTAGGCGGGTTTTCTCTCTCTTCCTTTTCTTTTGTCTCGATTATAGACCTAATCACTTTGTATCCATTCTGCCATCCTTGCTCTGACCTTACCAGACTTTCAATCATATTGGTTTGATTGAAAGGATTCCCTTCTGCTATTTCAAATTCAGCTCTTGCTTCTGCCCACCTTTGGCAATGAAATAGGGTATGTTCGGCATCATCTAACAGTGAGCAATACACACATAGGTCGTTTGCCTTCTTCTGTCTATCATATAAATACTTTTTAAAGCATCCGTGTCCCGATAAGGCTTGGGTGATAAAGTAGTCCACTTCACCATAACCTCTTTCAACCCATGTTTTGATGTTTGGGATTAGCCTGTATGTCCAGCGCCCGTAAGTGCCATTTTGCCATCTGTCTTGCCATTCGGTAAGCAGATTTTCTCTTGCATTTGAACCCAGCGTTCCATTATATTTTTCGCACCTTTCCTTTGCCATTAAGTCTATGGGTGGGACACCGGATATTACTCCAACTGCTTCTGCAGATACAGTCCTGTAGGCAGAGCATACTCTGATTAGCATAAGTCTCTGTATTCTTGTTAGTTTTTGCCTGAGTTTCTGTCTGTTTGCTACTGCAGGATGCCAAACAGGTGCAGCATAGAGTAATTGCGAATGCACAACACTTGATAGTATACGGCGCTTTGAGGATGTAGCACCACCCATATTCGGAAGCAGTCTCGACAGCGCACTGACGGTCTTCTCAGCTTTTTCTATAGTCTTGCTTATATGCACAGAGAATGTCACTTTTGTGTCTAACCACACTCCCAGGTATTTAGCGTAGTTATAGGTATCTAGTCTTATAAAAATATAGGTATAATAAACGGATCTTAAATCTTTTTATAAATCAGAGATTGAAACCTATAGAATTAGGTAAAGTAACCTAATAATTATTGAGTACTGGAGAATAATACGGTGCATAGGTATACGTTGGTGGTGAGTGACTGACATTTCTTTGTGAATTAAATCTGAGATTTAAAATTAAAATTGAGATCTTCCGACTATACCTAGGGTAAGCAATTGTATTTATATTTAAGTATTGAATATTTTTAGGAATCTATGATGTTATTTTAGATTGTTATAATTATAAAGATGGATTCCTCTTAGTAATTTTCTTTATGCACTATAATAGTGTGTGAAGAAAATTACTATTAAACTTGTGTATTTTGATAAAGTTTTCGCAAGTAGAAAAGCTATTGTATGTAATTCTTGTGTAAAGGCCTTTTTTCCACTTATGTGAATCTCGCCATTCGTCAAAAAAGGCTACTTGACACATTTTGAATAACTGATTTGCCACTTATTCATATTACTCAAAAAAATATGGGGTCAAAATTTAAAGTTGAATACCCTATTTCGGGATATTTTCTTATCATTTATTTAGCTAACAATCAATTTTTATGTATTACTTTTTTCATCTAAATTGGTTTTGTTCCATGGTTTTTGGGACTGGGAAATTAATTCAGTGTTAAATAGGCCATGTGTTAAAACATTCTAGATACATTTTTGCAGTATTTATAGAAAATATTTTATTTTCAGAAAATCCAAGAGATATTCCTAAAGTGAGTGTGAAAATGTCGAATCAAAAGTTTGTTCAAAAAACAGTTAAAGGAGAACTAAGTACACAACTCAATGCAGAGGTTCTTGTCAAACCAAATGGTCAAGTTATTGTGACAAGAAATAAACCACAAGATGATGAAGATGTTGATATGTAAATTTCAGATTTGTTGGCTCAATTGAACTATTAATCTGCAGCAGTTTTTTGATAAAATAATATTAGAAATGAGCCAAAACTATTTTATGAGACAAGATCAGAAAAAGTTATGAATAGGTACAGTAAGTTGTGTTTGGTTATATTTCTTTGTAATGTAGGTACCATATAATTTTTGTTATAAATCATCTAAAAACTGATTATATATTGTAAAAACATTATTGAAGTGTTTTTTTTATTATTTATAGATTTTTTAATTGATTATTGTGAATAATTATGAAAATATTTCGAGGCAATTCCGATAGAGCGCGCTGATTAGTTTACAGGTTTCCCTTTCCCGCTAGAGGGTGCCAGCTGCTCATCACGAATTTGTTAACAGCCAGCGCAATCTAGAGGAATCACTTAAACGGTATTCCACCAGATGGCGACATCTTCCGGGAAACCTTCTTACTAATCAGCGGAACTTCCTCGAGCTACTGAAATTTTTATTGAACTGAATAGCGTTCCTTAGTGGAATGGCTTCGAACTAATGAAATTATTAGCGAGTCAAACAGCGCCCAATAGCGGAGTTATTTCGTGAAATTATAACCTCGATTTAATGATAACTAATGTAATCCATTGAAAATAAATACATCGCAGTCTAACACCGAGTTTAGGTGTTTCATACGCGCCCTAATTTTATACTCCTACACCTCATAAAAAGCCGAAGAGTAATTTGAATTTAAGTTGGCAATTCTGTAGACCTCTGATTGGTCAGATTCAGCCCCGTTTCACGCGACACTTTTCAACTCGACATCGCCTATATACCTGTGGATGTATGCGAGTGCGAGACCAAACGTATATTATCTCTGGATCGTCGTTAATAAACCATATAAAAACGTATGCAGATTGCAGAATACACCAGCTGATAAATTGTTTATATTAAATTTCAAAGTTAAACATCCCACTCCGGTATCAAATGCCCCTGCTCTCTGGTGAAATTTAAAATCCCTGTCATGGAGTAGTTCACATTAGTTCAGGTCGCAATCAAACTAAAAGAAGAAGATATCTATTGCTCTTAGGTGAATTGAGGTTAAGAATATGTAATAATTTTTGAAAAATTAAAAATAAAATTGCTATGACAATACTAAAAAGCAAGCTTTTGCCAGTATACTTTTCAAAGTTGTACTATTCTTCCAAAGTAAACTATAAGATATATCGTGTATGCAATTTCTTACAATTTATAATTATTTTAGAATACCGAAATTAATAAATATCCAAAAAGGATATTTTCAGGAATTCAACCAACTGGTGCTATACATTTGGGAAATTATTTAGGAGCAATTGCACAATGGATAAAGTTACAGGACCAAGGCGAGGATGTTATATTGAGTATAGCAGATTTACATTCCATGACTTTGCCTCATGTGAGTTTTTTTTTAAATCATAGTTCTATACTTACAAAAAAATTAATATTGACAGGTATTTAATTTGTACTGCTACTACCTGTGGGTGGGTACTTGTATTAAAATTGCAATACTAACATTTTTAGGATCCAAATCAGTTGTCAATGAACATACAAGAAATAGCTGCAACACTTTTAGGGTGTGGTATAAACCCAGAAAAAACGATTTTGTTCCAACAATCAAAGGTACCTGCCCATACTCAGTTATCATGGTGTCTAGGATGTATATGTACAATGCCTAGGTAAGTTATTATTTTTCATCTGTCATTGTTTGCAAAGAATTGTTTTTTCAACATTTCAGGTTAGCACATCTTCCTCAGTATAAAGAAAAATCAAAAGACTTAAAAGATATACCATTGGGGTTGTTTGTGTACCCAGTTCTGCAAGCAGCTGATATTTTAGCATATAAGTAAGTCTATTATTGTTCATTTCAAATATGTGAGTAGACTCACTCAATTTTTAATTTAAAGGGGTACTCATGTACCAGTAGGGGGAGATCAAATACAACAAATTCAACTTACTCAAGATTTGGCAAGAATGTTTAATAAGAGATTTGGTCAAACATTTCCAGTTCCCCATGCATTAGTAACAGGTAAATTCATATTTATGTATTTCTTGAAATCCTTTTACTTCAAATCCAATAAAGAAAACCAAACAGACAATGATATTTAATACGAAAGAGGTGGCCAATGAAAAAAAATGCATTAATTCTTGTGCCAAATACTCCTAGCATCCAAGACTAATAGAGAAGAATGTTTGGGTAAATTATCCCTCAGGATCTAGCCCCGAAAAGAGAAGAAGATAAAAATATTAAAGAATCAACAAGAGTTGTTGCCCTCAAGATGTCAGAGTATGATAAAGTGCGTATTGGAAAATTGGTGCTGAAGGGCGAAAAAAACAAATCGAAAAAACGAAAGCACAAGCCAAAGCAAAAAGAACAGGAAAGTCCAAAAATTGATCTTGATAGTGCACAACATGGAAATTGGTGGTGTGTTAATAAGAAAGATGATATTGTAGGTCCCATAGCTATAGAATTTGGATCACATACTTACGTTAGAGCTTTAGATAATGGTCTTTTTACGTTAGGAGCTCCTCATAAAAATGGCGAAGGTCCTTCACCTGAAGAAATTCTTACAGGTGTACCAATTAATGAAAGAAAGGTTGCTTTTAAATCAGGCTACAATAAATATTTGAGAGTTGAGAAAAATGGTATCGTTACTGGAAGATCTGACGCAATTGGAGCCATGGAACAATGGGAGCCTGTTTATGAAAACGGAAAAACGGCCTTAATAGGGTACAATGACTGCTTTCTAGGTGTAAGTGCAAATGATGACACAATTGTAGCAGAGGTTAAAAAAGCTGGTACTGAGCAGTACATTACTATTCGATCTCAGACTGTTAAGGAAGAAAGTAGTGTGTCGGAAGTTGGAACTGAAGATCATGGTGATGTGAAACAAATTGAAATTAATTATGTGAAAAAATTTCAAAAGTTTCAAGATAAAAAAATGAGAATATGCACCGAGGGAAAGGATGACTTGAAAAAAGCACAACAAGAAGGCAATTTACATGAATCATTATTAGACAGAAGAAGCAAAATGAAAGCAGACAGATACTGCAAATAAAATAAAACTTGAGTTGTAGTGTTGAAAGTTTATGAACCAGACTGTATTTACAACCAAATATACGAAATGCATGTATTAAATATTATTTTATTTGTAATCAAAATCAAAATACAGTAAATGTGGAAGTTCTTTTATCAATTTTTATATTTAATATATTGTTTTTTGAGCAAGATTCAAAAATCAGTATAAAAAATATGGAGATGAAAACATTGGATAAATGTGTTACCACAGACTTTGTTTTTCTTGCTTGGATGCTGCTCCTATTTCCAGCTACACTTTAGCATCTTGTGCTTTTTGTGTCTCCCAGGTTTATGAGGGTAGTTTTACTGTTTAAGTATAAAAATATTGATTGCAAAATGTGAAGTTTTTTTCAATACTTAAAATGTAATAAGCTTTAGATTTATTTGTTCACTATTTGTAGGAGCTGAATTCGCTAAATTGAGAAGTCTTAGGGATCCAACAAAAAAAATGTCAAAATCTGATGCAGATTCTAAAAGCAGAATTTGTTTGACTGATAGTCCTGCTGACATTAAACAGAATATTAAAAAAGCTGTGACTGACTTCACCTCAGAGGTATCATATGAACCTGAAAAACGTCCAGGTATTTCAAACCTCATAAATATCCATTCGTTTGTAACAAATAAATCAGTAGAAGAAATCTGTCAAGAAGCCGAAAACATAAATACTGGGGAGTAAGTTGTAAAGACAACTCATTTGTTTCTTTCAGTCATTTTAGTAATTTCATGTCATTAATATATATTTTTAGGTATAAATTGATTGTAGCCGATGCCATCATAGAATATTTAAAACCAATACAAGATAGGATATCACACTATTTGTCAGATCATGGTTTATTGGAAGAGATTCTGGAAAAAGGACGAGAAAAAGCAAATGATATAGCAATGAAAAATTGGGATGAGGTTCAATATAAGTTGGGACTTATAATTAATGGTGATACAGTTGAGAGAATAAAAAACATTTGATTTTATATAACTTTTTATTTATTACAAAACTTTCCCAAGGGAACAATATAACAATATAAAAGGTGTCCAGGAAATGATGGGAACATGCAGATTGCGAAAAAGTTCATTAGGTCATACAATTTACACAAGTATGACAAGTCTCTCACATAGAACAATTCTCTTCTCTCTCTTTCAAGTAGAGCTGTTTATTTGATCCTTGTTGTACTTGTGTGAATCGTTTGACCTATGATGACAATGTATTCATCAGTAAACAAAATAAAATAAAATTAAATGAGATTAAATGGTTCTATTTCCCCATTCAAATAACTACACAAAATACTAGAATTAACCAGTTTTACATAACCGTTGGTAACAGCTGAGAAAAATTGTGAATTTTCCAATATTTCCTTTGGTAAATGCCCATTTACATTAATTGGGAAAACAAGGTTAGTTTTAGAGTGTTCAGTCTCAAATTTAATTGCAAAATTATACACATTTAAAACTGATAATGGTTTTGTATAAACAATTTCATTGGTAAATTGTTTTTTATTTTTGATTACAAATAATTCCAGTATTTCTTGACGATATGTTGTATCTTGAATTTTGGAGAGTGGTAAACATTTCTTTTGTTGGTCAAGCAAACTTTCTATTATTCGAGATCTGGCCATACTGATGTTACAAGGCCTAATAAACTCTTTATATCTTTTTTCATTCTGTGAAAACTGTTCTGAAACTTTGTTCGATATCAACACCTTAGGTTTTTTCTTTTTTGTAGTAGATCCACCCAATTTTTTTTCTTTTTTGGTTACAAGTAACTCATTACTATTGGAATTAAAAGCTTGAGAATGTTTTTGAAAAATTGGGTTAGTTTGCAAATACTTGATTTTTTTATTCCTGTGATATCTTGTTTGTTCCTGCAGTTGTGCTTTTTTTTGGTTTATTAAACGATTTAATGAATTAAAACATTTCTTTGAGCTTATATAGTCTCTTTTTGAGAACCCATAAGTTTTACTGTTTTGTTTTTTAATTTTCTCCCAGCAATGTAATCCTGTTGGAGCAATACTCAATACTTCTGCTTCAGTTGCCCTCTCTATTATTTCATCAAAATGTAATGAAAACGGATCTAGCGGTGCAGCATATTTGTTTGTTGGTTCTCTTCTTATTCGAGGATCAATTTTAATCACCAAAGGTCCCACTTCAGGTATATTGATTATCACAGGACCCCCTGTCTCACAAGTAGTTGGCATGACGTTATGTGGTATTGTGATTTTATAAAGCTTGTTATTCTTCTTTATCAATACCAACTTGTCTGCAGCAGGTACCTGAGTAGGTGTTGTACCTAAAAAATGTATCAAAATATAAAAATTGAAGTTTATATATATTTTAAGCAGATCATTCACTAACTCCATACTTTTTTGCAGTTTTTGAAGTAGTTAATTAAATTGAATAGGACAACAAATAATAAAAGTTACGAGTTAATAGTCACCCAAAATACATAATATTGTGAGACAAGTGAAAAAGTTATATTTTTGTACTTAACTGTTCAGTACAAACCGGTACAAACTAATGCCAATTAACAGTATAACTAAAGCTCTACATTGATATAAATAACTATAGATACAATAATGAAAATGATATGATACTTACTTTGTTGACTTTTAATTATAGTAGAATGAGTTCCAAAACCTGGTTCGTTTTTTGACTGAATTTTAGTAAGGGTTGGCACTTTTGTACTTATACCTTTGGCAGCAGTACTGACTTTAGGAATTGGTATTAAAGGTGGCGGTAGGGCTGCATTTACATGAACATTATTGCTTTGAAGATTGTTAGAACTATTAATATTAGTTTCTCTTTCTATCATAGTACCTCGACTATCTTCATTTTCATCTTCTGTAAATTCTACAGAATCACATTTAGAATATTTTGACATTATTAATATTAATCAAAATCTTATTTTTCATCAAAGTTTAAAATTAGGATCTTACGAAACATGTTTGTAAACTAAAACCATAGATAAGCCGTTGACATTTTACTGACAATTGACAACTTGTTTCTGTCATTTACATATGCAAAGGTACATTTTCATGTAGTCGCTGGTTAGCTGGCCCGCGGTTAAAATTCATCTGAGGCGACTTCGAATCACACTTTTTCAACCTAGCCGGTCGGTTCATAGGTGATGACAGCAGACCATTGGTTGGGGATGACCCATTCGAATTCTTCGTAAACGAAACGGTTGTTAAGTAAAAATGTACGTACATTCCATAACCATTTTTTAACCAAGTGTATGTAGCAGGGACCCGGACCGAAACCGTTATTAACCGAGAACCGGACCGGAACAGTTATCTTTTGGTGGACCGAAACCGTAACCGGAACCCATATTTATGATTTTTCATGTACCGGAATCGAAACCGATTAATACAATCGATTTTTTTGGGTTTTTATGATTAGGTATTGCTTGAGAAATAAATGAGAAAAAAAATAGGGCCAAATATCACGATTCAGAGTTATTGAAAGAAGATGATTATATAACCTCAACAAAACGAAAAGAACAATAATTTTGTTTTGTATAATATATATAGCAAATGTAGACTATTATGCTCATAAATAAAAAGTATAGCTTCTCATAGCCTCGTAATATTTAGCATACATAACAAACTAATAGACGGTAACAGTTATTTTTTGACAAGTTATCAAAAATTTTCTACTACAAAAACCGAAAAAAACCGTTGTGTACCGAAATAAAATTTCAGAACCGGACCGAAATTATTCTTCAGAACCGATGTTCGATAGAACTATCGGTGAATTTAAGAACGCTGGGATGATTCTAACGAAAATCTATCGGGAAATAACGGCTTTGGTAGACACCGTATTTACCGATAGATGTATCGGCAAATTTAAGAACTTGTCTAAAGTTTCAGACTCGCCATGAAATGTCATAATTTGACTTTTATAGTAACAATACCTACCTACCGTAGGTGATTTGGAGCGGACTTTTTGTTAGAATGATGGATTCAGAAAGTGAAAACGAATTCAACTGCACTCCACCAGAAGTTCTACAAGCTGCCAGTTTATGTACAATTAGCCTTTTGCCCGAAAAATCTAAAAAAAGGTATGAAATGGTTTACCAGATATTCATGGATTGGCGAAAAGCGAAACATGTAAATTCGTTTTCAGAGAATGTAACTACTGCAAGCCTATTTTGGCGAATTATAGCAGTTAAATATAAAGCTTCCTCCTTGTGGTCACAGTATTCCATACTTAGAAGCACAATTTCAATAAAAAATGATCTGAATATTGAAAAATATCCGAAATTACGAGCATTTCTGAGAAGGAAATCCGATGGATAGGTATATGCCAAAGAAAAGCGAAGATAATATTCACTGTTGATGAAATCAACCAGTTCATCACTACAGCTCGCTCCTAATGACATTCATTTCGCAACAAAGGTAAGGCAATTATGTGTTATCTATAATTTATAAACTTCTATCAAAGATTTGTCCACCCAGTTTTAAAAAGGAATGTTAAAAACATAATTTTATTTCGTTTCGTTGCTTGGAATGTGATACTAAAACGTAAAGGTTTGATGTCTCTGTGGCTTAGTTGTTAAGCGCCTGGGTAGCGGATAAGAGACAGCGCGGGATCGAGTCCCACCGCTGTATCAGGTTTTTTTATTTGTTATATACTACAAGTTATTACAAATTTATTATAGATATTGGATGTTCATCTTCAAATCCGAGGTCTGAAAACATCGAAAATAATACCTCCCCTACTTCAAAAAATAATAACTTAAATCTGGAATCTTCCTCTACTCCCTGTATAAATATATCCAATTACGCAAATTTCACCCTCAATATTGTAATCGATAAATGAGTTTTCATTATAGCTTTCAAAATAGAATTGTTTGACATAAACCATTAAGTTTCTTCAATAAAATATTCTCTAAATATCTCGTTCGTTTGAATTGAATGGTGAACATTCAGTCATAGAAAAAGTATAGTATTCTACTTTCGTGTAATGGCTATTACTCACTCGAATGATTACGCCTGCGGCTCACGTCGCAAACTTCATTCTCATGAGTAATAGCCATCATTACACGCTCGTTGAATAATATACTATTTTTTTTGTAAAAAGTGGAAGCCCAAATTATCAATACCGCTCTTGTAACTTGTAATATCATCAATGGTAGATTTATCATCAGTTAAAAGTAATTACAAAGTTGCTTCATCACCCATAAAATGAATTACTTTTTTATTAATTTCGAAGCCCACTGCACTCAGAAACATGTCTTTGAATTTAACTGTCAAGTTTACTTTAGGTTCTTATAACGCCAGTTTTATAAAACTAGAAAAGGTGATTTCTAAAAATAAAAATTATTGAACCGTTTTGTTTAAAAATTATAGTCCTGCAGTGATTTGAATAGGTACTGCTGACCTATTTGCTGCTTATCGCGCTGGACACTATTTCAATGTTTTTTCTATACAAGTTTGTGCTCCTTATATCTATTATAGTACTATACATAAGAACAACTATCTAAACTCGAAAACCAGTTTTTTCCACAAAGTTAACTTCAATCGACATCTCTTCCTCCCGAGAAAGTGAGACTGCTGCCGACTGGAATAATAGTAATAGTACTGTAGAAGGTGACCGGTAGAATTCTATTGTGTGCTAATTCCCAGTTTTCTTACAAAACTTCAACCTTGAAACTAATATGAACTAAACAGTCATGCTGGGAGAATAGAAGAAATAACGAGCTCGGTTCAAGATCTTAAACCGGATGATTAATGACGTCATCAATTTGTATTTCGAATGCGGTTTGGTACAAATATGACGAACCATAGATATTATTGCGCATGCGTTAGTATGCTATTCATGTTAGTTTTTTTGTACTGGGTATGTCATAAATCAAGTCAAGGCCATATTGAATGACACGTCACCTATCAATCAAATGTCTTGAAGTAAAGGCGCCTTATTTATGTTGCTTTCGTTTATTTGGGCTTCAAGCACTTGTGCGTGACGCCTCAGTCGTCACGACATTTGAGCGAAACGAACACGATTTTTTAGGATCCCCAAAACCACTTGTCAAGTGCCAATGCCAATGCCAATGAATTTCCTGTGCTGTTAGAAGAACAGTTTTCTATTATAATGTTGTTGATAATATAATTTTGCCTATTTAGATATTTTTAGTAAGGTTTAAATCGTAATAGAAAAAATCTTAACCTTTAAATACACGTCAAACCGGACAAACGTCAAATATGTAATGTCCGTGGCTTGAAGCTCAAACTTTTCGGTATTTGCTTGAGGGGCAAGGGGAAGGTAAGAAAGACAAGGCGTCATGCCCGGTAATAAACGAACGGAATTCAGTCACTACGAGCTGCTACTAGCAGCCAAAAGTGAATAATCGAAAGCATCTTTAGGTGGGCGCTATTTTGGCGTTTTGAAAGAAACACATGGATTAATAATAAAACGTTATATTGAATACTTGTATTTTAACCATGATTCCATTTGTAGGTTACTACTAGGCTACCAGCGACTGCATGAAAATGCATTTAAATTTCACTTACAGTCCCATAAATGAACGTTTCTAGGATCTGTAAATAATTGCCAAAACAGCTCATTTATTCTCGTTAATTGTTAGGGTATTTTAACAATAAAAAAGGTAGAACGTGTCGCGGGACAAACTTTTAAGCTTTAATCAAATTTTTTGAATCAATAAATAAACACATATTAATATATGAAAATATACAATAGTATTAATTATAAAAATCTTATCATTAAGTTGATTGGCACAAAGTACATGTAAGTATTCAAATCTTTAAACTGAAAATATGAGATGTACTTCCCAAAATATTCACTTTGCACTTATGTTATATTATACACTCTATACACTTTCACTAATTTCTAAAAATTATATAATTTAATTAATATTGAAGCTAGAAAACTATTAACTGTAATTAATAATACAATGTATGCTCACAATCAACGTTTTGCGCCGAGAGACTAGCTCTGAGACTGCAGAGAGCCCATGCGCTCAAGGCAAATAACGTAACCTAACGGTCAGATATTTTGCGTCGCGATCCCTCTCCAATACCGTCTTCACCATAAGGGCACAAGGGGCCGTGCCCAGGGCCCCATTCTCTCAGGGGGCCCCAAATGACCGAAATCCCGGGAGAAACCGTTATCGTAATCGTAACCAAAAAAACCAGCAGCATTATAATATCATTAATGACATATTATATCATACTGCATTTGATTACCTATGATAAATGGTCATACTTAGTAAAAAAATGTTATTATAATTCGCTTATTTTACTTTCCAAAAGGGCCCCAGCAAAGTTTAAGACGGCCTTGCCCCTCTCGCTCCAAGTAACGTAACGGTCAGATTTTCCTCTCGCTCCAACCTAACATAAGGAACTAAAGTTCCAATAATATTTTGAATTCTAAAAGGATTTATGTAATAAAACACTTTAAAATACAAACTGCCACTTTTTATATATAAAACAAATACGTCGACAGCATTTTATATGTTCGATACCCTCTTCATTTCAATTTTTTCGAATTCCTTGGGAATTTTTGTGAATATATTTGCGAAATGCTTGTGTTCGCCCGTTAAATTAATAAACAGGTTTTTCTTCACTTGCAAAGTGTCAATGATATCTTTATAAAAACATAAATTCTTTTTCAAAACTATAATAAAAGCATTCCTAGCAATAAATCGTAATAAACCAAAATTAAATGAGCCACCCAAATAATGGTACGTCTTTTTTGCGTGCACGGTAATTGTATTTTTTATTGAACGCAATAAATAGGGCATATCTGCCGATTTCTGTTTGAACTCCGCTACTGCGCGAACCGTCATATCAAATTTAAAAGCAACATACGTCATTCCTTTAAAATATTGCGTTAAAACGATTTCCGGGTCACGAGAATATTTTAAATACCTAAAATAATGGTATGTCCGGCGAAAGCTCACAGCGGCGTTTATAATTTCAGCTTTTGTCTTCGGTACTTTATCACTCCAAAGTTTGAATTTGTGTCTTAAGCAAGTCTCGTTAGCATCGAAATGTTTACTAATCTGTTTGGTTTTAAAATTGATCGATTTTCCGCAGTAAATCAATTCAGATTTGTCATTTACGTTTGCCGTTTGAATTTTCGATTCATTTATCGGAAAATATTTACTAAATGTATTTTGAAACGACTCAATTTCTTTGATATCAGTGGTGCAAAATAAATAGTCGTCGACCACGCGATGTAACCGATAAGAACTTTGCATGAAATTGGTCAAATGTTCCTGTTCCAAAACGCTGAGATACAAATTGGACAAACCAGGGGACAGTCGGTCGCCTTGTAGAAGCCCATGAGACCATTTGAATATTTTGTTGTTGAATTTCACCTGTTGGTTTTGTATATGACTGATAATAAATCGTTTATCTTCTAGGTTCAATTTGGATTCAGCTATTACTTGACACAATTTTCCGATATTCACGTTACCGTAAGCATCTTCTATGTCGAGTGCGATGCCGCACAAATTTTTGTCACCGATAAGTTCCGTACATTTTTTCCAAAAAATATGTTCCTTGATCGACGACGATTTACTGAAAAATAAAGATAGTTGTCGTATTTTTTTCAACAGCTTGATGATTTTAATTTTTTGCGCTGGTTGTAGTGGATTTAAACGTACAATGGGGCGATACTTTTGTTGGTTTAGATCACCTCTCGGATATAATTGCAAACTCCCTCTAGGGTTAGAAAAATCGCCCGGTATTAGATGTTTCTTTTCGATAAGCGATTTAAACACTCTCGCCTGAAAATATAAATACAATATTAACCATTGAAAGACATTTTGTTAGGTAAGATCAATTGTATGATAGTAATTGCCAGTTTTTGAAACGGAAAGCCCTCTTTCAGGTGTTCATGAGATGCACCCCTTTCGAGATATTGGGCATGGAAAATTTCGATTTTTACTCAAACAATCCTTATTTCAAGCGACTTTTTAAATTTTACGATCTGATTTGCTTGAAAAAAGCATAAATGCTTAATAGGGCATGTCCACGTGACGTCACAAACTAGCCTGGTGGTAAAGCAATAAACGAAGCGTTCAGATCACGTATTACTTAATAGTGAAGTTATGCTGATTTATAATGATGGATCATGTTTGAGTTTAGTTGGTTTTGCTTCAGTGTACTTTTAAAGTTATTTTAATTGTTGAGCTTGCATATTTAATAATATATAATATAGGTTAATAGTTGTTTGTTGTTTGATAATTTTTCATCATGTCTATTGTTTATTGTTTTACCACCAAGGTATTGTCAACTGTTGTGGACATGCCCTATTGAAGAGAATTGAGATGACGATTCAAATGCGTGATCCAACAAAAGCATAACCTATGTAAGTATGTATGTATTTTGGGGTGACATTCACTGAGACCTAAAAGATGTATTGTGCTCCCTTAGTCTCCGAAACTAGTAGCTCCTTTGGTCCTATTTCCCGGAGGAATTTTAGGATGTCTGCAGGCTTCAACTTAGGTAAACAGGGTTCATAGTCATTTTACAAAATAAAATTCCCTGACTTTTCCAGGTTTCCCTGACCCACAATATTTTTTTCCAAGTCACTTTTAGGTATCCACTAAAAAAGTAAGTCTGTGGCAAATGAAATTATTCCTAAGCTTACCCCCTCCACCCCACACACACTAAAAAAGTTATTTTCATTAAAACCCATAGCACACAGGGAAGAAGCATCACGTTTAAAAAAACCAATACATATAAGTCTAATTTTTATAAACAAAATTTAAACAAAAAATCTGAAAGGAATAAACACACAAAAATATTGAACAAATAAAAAAATATAACATAAAAACAAACACGTTATACAAAAAAATAAATAAAGCTCTTCAGGACAAAAAACCCCAGATTCGCATCACAAAATCTGCAGGGTAACAACAAATTATTCCCTGCAGATTGGCCAGTACATTAGAAAAATTAGGTAACGATAGTACTTAACTTAGGTCATTAATTTCAGTGTTTATTAAAGACCAGCTAGTATTTGATTCGTTTTCGATTTTTCTCTTTTTAATTTCCAAATTATAGATTTTACTCTCAGCTTCCCTTTTTCTCTTTTTAACTTTAACTTTTTAATTGAATTTTTATTTTATTTTTCGAGAAAGTCTTTATATGTTCTGTGAGTCATTTTTTATTGTAGTCGTAGTTTTTAGCTCCTCCTAAAAAATGTTCATCAGATGCAAGTTTTTAAAATTGACAAAAACTTTTTTCTGCTTGCCTACTCGTTATTATGTTTATCGTAAAAGTATTGAATCAATTTATTGGCATTTTGTGCAGAACCCATAAATATTCTTGGGTCAAAACAGGTAATAATATACTTTGCCAAATTATATTTTATGCATGATCTATCAGCAATTTTTTTACTGCTGCTAGAAGAAATTTTTGATATTCTTTCCAAAATCTTACTAGTTCTACTTCAGAAACCTTTAGTATCAAGTCCCATTTCATAGGTATAAAAATTAATAAAAGAATGGTTAAAGTTTATGGGAAACGATCAATAATTTTATCTAAACTTGAAGGGGAAAGAAAAGAAAGAAAATTATTTTCCAGGTAGGGGAAAAATTTCCCTGCCATTTTTGGTTATTTCTGTTGAAATTGATGTTTTCCCTGACTTTTCCCTGACCATCTTTAAATTCCCTGCCTTTCCAGGTTCTCTAGGTTTTCCAGGTCGCTATGAACCCTGGTAAATGTTCCTCTTCTATTCAATAATCTCCTAGGTGCTGTGCTCTGGGATTCTCAAGTGCTTTGCAGTTGGAAAGTATGTGGATAGAGGTTTGTTCTTCCATGCCACAAAATCTGCATTCTTCTTCCTCCACTATTTTGAGCATTTTCAGGTGCCCATTCAGGCGACATTGTCTCGTTAGGATCCCTGTTAAAACTCTTAACGCAGTTTTACTTCGACTTATGCATTCCTTTGATCTCAACAGGTTGTAGTCACCCAGAGGAATGTATAAGCCCTGCTAGATCTTTCCAATGGTCAGATCTTCTCTTTTTCTCGGCTTTACCTACTTCTTCCAATATTACATTGGGGCTGATTCCGCAAAAGGGTTCAGGCCCCCAGAAAGGTATTTCAGTCCCTCTCTTTGTTAGTTCATCTGCTATTTCATTTCCTTCTATTCCAGTGAGTCCTGGAATCCTTAGTAAGGTGACTATATTGTTTTCGCCTAGTTCATTGAGTTTGTCCAGGCATTCCCACACCATGTTGCAACTGATTACACAAGAGCTCAGTGCTTTAATGGCCGTTTGACTATCCGACATTATGATAACCCTTTGTCTTCTGTATCCTTTATCAATATTGAACTGGGCGCACTTTCATATGGCATGGATTTCCACTTGAAAGATACTTGTGGTTTTCCCAAAGCTTTTAGAGTGTTTGGTTCTTGGCCCGAACACTCCTATCCTACTCCTACTCCTTCTATTGCTTTTGAGCCGTCTGTGTACCATTGAATGGCATTCTTTCCAAGTCTGGTAATGGTATTTGAATCCCATTCCTTCTTGTTGCTTAATTCCGTAACGAATTTCTTTGAAAAGTTATACTTTTTCATCATACCGTCTTGTGTCCCAGGTTGTCTGATTTCTAAGAAGTGAGGAGGTGGTTTTTTTTAATGATTCCTCATCTACTTAGTCGGTATCTTGCATAACCTATACTTCATCACGATTTTAAAGAAGAAGACTACAGATTTGTGGTCCTATATGTCAACCCATATATAGCTAACTTCTCTTTTAGGGTACCTACGTACGTCACGGCATAAATGGTAAAATATTTAAATCATCCAAAAGTGTACTTTCAAATGGAGTTTAACACCTCATTATCGAGTTATTTAGAATTAATGACGATTTTTTGTTACCTGAAATATGTTCCACTGTTTGAAAGGTACAAATTTGATTTCGTAGGTTTTTATTGATCTCAAGCAATAGTAAAAATTCCTTATTAATGGTTTCACAATATTTTCTAGAATGTACCAATTGGTGTGGTATAAAACCTGTTTTTGTCGTTTAGAATCAGTTTCCGCTTCTTGTAGCCATTTCATACATTCTAGATTATAGCCCTTGTATAAGCTGGATTTAAAAACACATTCTCCTCGAGACTGGGTTGTTATTCTATTGACAATAAAATAAAAATGTTTTCTATTTTGCGACGATCCAAAATAATCGTGAGGCAAAATCTAAAACAAATCACATATACGTCACCCAAAAAAACTTGGCGGAAAATAAAATTTTCATCATCATCATCATAATCATAAACCTTAAATTTTCAATTTAGAGAAAATATGCAGTACCAGTACCTATGGGTTTGATGTAAGAATCCCTTACAAGATATGGAGAGTTTATAAAAAATTCTTTGTCCTATTTTAGTCTCAACCTAACTATAATTTTCACATCAAGGTTTTTTTAGCTAGTGACTGGTTATAAAAAGTTAATACCGTTCAATTTCAAATCAGTGACCGCGGTATTAACTTCAGTTACCATAGTCAATATTTGTAGATGGGTGACTGGCAGTGGTTCTAGCCCCACTCTTGTTTTAAAACGTTAATAACCGTCTGTTACCGCTGGGTTATAACCAGTAGCTCGCTAAAAACACCCTACTGGTTTATAAAACTGTCAGATTATTTCCTTAACTTCATCAGCTGTTAGTCCTCTTCTGATTGGCTAAGAGCGCTTTCAGACGAGACACTTTGTGGCCGGCCACTAGTGTCTGAAAAGAATCACGCGGCTAAAAATACATTAATATAAATGGACGCTTTCACACGAGACACAGATGAATTCTTTTCAGACAATAGTGGCCGGCCACAAAGTGTCTCGTTTGAAAGTGCTCTAAAATATAATCTGTTTCAATCTCATCCAGCACAATAGAAAATAATATAAAGCTATGGCGTCTGCGCATTACTGTGGTCTAGGCCATAGAAATTAAAAGTTGGGATAGGACAGAGGATTTTCATAAACTTACCAATACCGTTGAGTGACCAATACATATTAAATCTTGAAATCTTAACGGTTATTGCGGTATTCGTGTTAACTTTTACTAGTGTGTTTTTTTACCACCAGTTGACGTAACTCAATTGGTCACTTCCCAATAACAGAAAAAAAGATGAACATTTTATTTAATAATCGTAGATCGCGCGTTAGATGGCGCAACTAAACATTTAAAACAATTCTATTTGTTGAATTATTTAGAGACCCTTTGTTAAAAATTAGTAAATTTTATATGTGATGTCTAGTAACAGTATACAGACATCATGTAAGGAATCCTGGCTGACAATAATAAAGGTTTCTACATTTTATTGGAGTAATAATTTTCTAATAATCTCTACAGCTGAAACACTTGACAGTTACATACTATTAAAAAAATTAATAGGTGAATACTGACTTACCATATCAAGCAATTCTATAATTTTTTTATCTATATATGAGTTAACTGCTGATACAATTTTTTTATATGCTTCGGTAATGTGTCTAAGAATTATAAATAATGATAATTTTGGATTCATTTTCCTTTTTATGCTTCTTGCAATCATTTTAAGCTGACAGTAATTTTGGGATGTTGTAAATATAGATAACTGGTAATATCCATTTCTCTTTTTCTTGCAATTACCCAACTGAAATATTTTAAAAACTAAAAATTGTTAGCATAAGTAAACAGTCACATTATCACTTTTGTCACTGATTTATTTGGTTTGATAAAGAAACATATAATAAAACTCTTAGGGCCAGTTTTACAAGAGAGATTTATACTAGGTATAGTTATTCTGGGAATAAAGTTATACCAGAATTTATACCTAGTTTAAAACTAGTTGGTTTTACGATGCTTTCTTACACCAGTATAGCAATTCTTGAAGTAAGAATTGCTATACCGATGTAAAAAAGCATCGTAAAACCAACTAGTTTTATTCTAGGCATAAATTCTGGTATAACTTTATTCCCAGAATAACTATACCTAGTATAAATCTCTCTTGTAAAACCCCTTAATGATACAACCAAATTGATTACATCATATTCTCAATAAGCATTAGACTATCAAAAATCAAGCAACATGATCTACATAAATCATTACTTCTTATAACATTCACTGACGAGTTAAATAGCCTGTTAGTTCTGGTGTCTAGTAGGTATTGTAATTCAATGGTAGATAGACAGCTCAAAAGCAATAGGATAGGAGTGTATGTGCTTGGAAGAAACCCCAAGTTTCTTTCAAGAGGAAATTCACTCAATAGGAAAGTGTACCTATTTCAATATTGACAAAGAATATAGAAGGCAAAGGATTATCATAATGTCAGATAGTCAAGCAGGCATTAAAGCACTGAGCTCTTGTGTAATCAGTTCCAAAATGGTGAAGGAATGCCTAAGCAAATCATAGGCAAGTACAATAACCTTTCTGTGGATTCCAGGACACACTTGAAGAGATGGAAAGAAAGAAAGAAATACTATTTTGAGGGATAGAACTCTTTTGAGGTAGCAGCTCCAATGTTATGTTAGAAGAAATAAGCAAAGCCAAAAAAGAGAAGATCTGACTATTGGAAAGATCTAGTAGGGCTTAGACAAAGATTCTGCTGGGTGATTCCAACTGTTGAGATCTAATGAATGCACAAGTCAAAGTAAAGCTGCACTAAGAGTTTTAACAGGGATCCTAATTCCTAACAGGACATTTTTGTCTTTATGGGAACCTGGAAAAGTTCAAAATAGTTTACAAAGTAATGGTAGACAATGATAAGTATTATTAAGCGTAATGTATATTTGACTGCATTTATTTATTATGTATCTACCATTTTAGCCTACCAGTAATAACATGTTTTGATGTAGTTCACCAAAAATTTATAAATCCATCTAAGTATAAAAATAATATACAACAAACTCGTCTTCTTACCATTTGTTTTACTTTCGAGAGCAAGTTTCTTTACTGTTAAACCTATTTATTATTCAAAATTCTAAAATACTGGTTAAAAATACTAAACACCTTTGATTCCTTTGAATATTCAAAGCTAAGCAGTGGCTGACTGGCTCTAAGGACAAGCACTGATCAACACCAACAGTTTTCTTCTTTTTAAATTGTTAGTTTGTAATACAACTATACTTCCTATCCAGCCACATTTTTTTCTTGGTTGATAGGTACCTAGGTTGCATATCAAATAATGGTGGGACTCTGCACAATACCAAGGATGTTAGAATTCTCATTTAACATCCTTGGCACAATACCGCCTTTATTCAGTATTCAGTATTTACACGTCTTTTTCCGATAATTTAGTAATAAGTCATGAATACAAAGAAGTGGTATCATATCAGGAGAACGAGTGGGCCGCTCTATTGATTCCCATCGTCCAATCCATCTACCAGGATAATTATGTTCAAGTAGCGTTTTACTGGTGTATATTATACCTATGCTGCGTAGCTTTGGTGGAATAAAACAACACCACAAATGCAAAAAGCAGAGTTACTCGCTTGCATGACACACGGGTGCAAATAAGATCGTGCCCTATATCGTGCCCAGCGCATCCTTAGAGGTAATGGGGGTAGAATACACACCCTTGGCGAGATTTTAGAGGGTAGTTTATTCTCAATGCTATGAATAAATGGTTATCAATTAGGAACCTAAATCGCAGGGGTAATAATAAATGACACAATCATTTAGCTAACGCCTCGGCAGATAACAATATTATCCTGAGGTGGGTTAAAGGGCACGAAAGGAGTAAAGTTAATCGCATTGCCGATTTTTTAGCCAGGGAAGCGGCTGGACTGAAAATTTTAGGACCCAGTGACACGTATATATACGGCCTAACAACTTCGACAATTCCTTCATCAAACCCCTATCGTCAGTTCGTCAAAGAAAACACTTTCTTAACTGTTGTTGGTATCTCAGGTAAGCAGAAGGCATACTCAGCAATTTTGATCAAATTGGTGGTAACTACGTGATTCTCCCTGAAGTGACCAAACAGCCTGAGCCATTAAAATAATATTTTATTATACACCAAGCTGGTGAAGACTATTATCAAAGTCTACATATATATTCCAATAAGTCCGGTCACTCTCTCGACGACGCGAGAATCCCCCTCCTGCCGACACCCACCGCCTCACTGGCAAAACCCAAGGATGTTAAATCATCCTTGGGCAAAACCCACATCTGATGTGGGATTTATTGATTTTTCAGTTCTGTTGCTGTGGTTCTGTTTGACTTACACGCTGGTGTAGCAGCGCGTTGTATCGGGTGCGCCCAAGAAAGTGATCTTGAATTTTAATTTGTGCGAACGTTATCTGCTGTGTTTTTGATTGTGTGCGATGCCTTCTTATGGAAATTATTGTTGCGTGGATTCGTGTAGAAACATTACTGCGATTCATAAACAATTATCATTTTTTCGTCTTCCCAAGGATCTTGAAAATTTCATTAGCTGGTACATAATTTGGAACAAATCTAGAAATATTGAATATTATTAATTATTATAATTACGCACCTCCATGATAATAATATAGTAAAAAAATGAACAAAACAATGCAAAATTTATTGGACATAAAAAGGAAAGACTATCAGGATTTTTCCACAGAAGAAGGAAATGCCCTGGTTTATGTGGGTGGATATTTTTTGCAAAAGTGTTTTGTTAAACACAAATGCGATATTTGCCTAAACTTTTGCAATAAGGAAGGTTGTGACCAATCCACATCATTCTGCGAAAAAAAGTCTATGAAGGTAGTAAGCAGGGACGGTTTGGAGGATTGACAGTTCCTCCAAAAATTTTCAGTGAATATCTGATTTCTTTAGAAAATATATTCACTGAAAATTTCAATGATTCATGTGTGCAGGATAATGTAGGAATAGAAATGAACTTTGAAGACCAAGTTGTCTACTATCGCATTTTCGCATCCTTGCCCAAACTTCCCATGGGAATACCTGCTGTCCTTATATACAAGGTTGCGAATCTATTATACACTGAAATTTGCAAATTCCTCACTAAGGACCTTTAGAAAGAATAAAGAACATCCTAAATTAAAAATATTGAAAAACTGAACTAAATTGAAAATATTGAAAAACTATTCAAGTATTTATTAATTTTTAAGAATGTGACATACCTAATACTTATTTGTTAATATTTCATTATTTTTATTTATTTGTTCAATACAACGCTACAGAGTACACTCCAAATGGACTTGACCTAAATAATTGTTCATTTGTATTCGTTTGTTAAATGTTAAACTGTGTTATTTCTTTTATAATGATTATATCAACACAAATGTTCATTCGCTGATCATTCTGTATTAGTTATTAAGTATTATCAGATATACGCTTGGATATACGTTATTGAAGTCTATGTTTATGATTTTTTTCATTCCATTTCTAAAAAGTTACTTAGCAATAATGGTAGCTATTTTTGACATACAATTTATATAAATTGCCAATATTTTTCAAAACAAGAATAAAGTCAACATATTTTCTAATTGCACCCGGTAAATTCCTTCACAAATGAATTCACCGTCCGTCACCTCGTATACTACCAAATGACTAGCAAAAACAGGTGTCGCACATGATTTACGACTCCCCGCAAAAAATGCCGGCGTTTTCCGACGAACAAAGGAGTGACCGGACTTATTGGAATATATAGACTTTGCTATTATTATTGACCGAGCGGAATAAGGTGCGAGGCTTATAAATGTCTTCGCCACCATGGTGCATATACAGATTTTTTCCACTACTAGCCAAATTTAAGACAAAAATTAAAAATAATTCACAAACGCTTCACGAGAAGCGTTTACTCCGTCGTCTGACTGACAAGGATACTGTCAGTTTTCGATATATTATGAACGTACTCGTTATGTCATCAGTCATTTTTGGTTGAGCGCGAATTTCAAACTAATGGCATTTTTAGTAGTAGTACCCCTAGGGTCTTGATAATACCGAGATAATTTTGTCATAGAGAATGCTGAAAGCGTGTTGCACAAGGCCGCAGGCCGAGGGCTATTATCTTTGAGCAACACGCTTGAAGGATTCTCTACGACAAAATTTTGAGTATTCATCAAGACCCGAGGAGTATTCGATAAGATCATTTTTTACTTTGTAGCTTTCAAAAAATTGATTGCCAATCTGATGTTTAATAATTTATCAATTTTAATAAAATAGTATTCATTTTTATTTAAAACTACAGTTGTGAAAAGTACAATTGGTAAATTAATTGAATCGTTAGATGCAATACCTAATCTTCGCGACATTTTTAATCCAGTTGTCAGTTTGACGTTTAATTAATGTTTAATAAAAAGTAAACACCAAACTGAAAACACCACATGTAGGGTATTATCGCTGTAATACAGCGGTGATTGGATGAAATTTGACACATGACTTGAAATTAAGTAATTTGATTGGTTACTATATTCAGTAAAAAATTATCATTTAAATATCATCTTGATAGGTACTTTCAAGCAGCAAATTTATTGAAGACAAAATCTCCTGGGTATACAAAATTATTGTAACGTTTATTCTTATTTATATTTACAATTAATTTATATTTA
>CAJUYG010000535.1:0-11299 GCA_910591675.1 Galerucella calmariensis | reverse complement strand
CTGGGCGCACTAATTGAGCACATTAATGCAGCAGCTCGCGTAACATTATGTTGCACAAGTTATCCCTGAATTCTCAAAATATTCGAATTAGTCCATTATTGACCTAGGTTAATAATAGAAAAAATTATTGACTGCTGTAGTTGAAATAATACCCTTCTTGGTGTGCGTCATCGATTGTTAATGCCCTTCTAACACATTACGTAGGAAGAAATGGAAAAAAAGGCAGGTCTGTGATTGATCCCAATCAAAATATCGCAATAATGAACCGTTTAAATGTATTACAAACGTTAACCCTAATCTTTATCGGACAAAAATTTGATTGATTGCTGTTTATATTACGCGCAAGCGCAACCTATCAATCGAAAGCTCAAAATACTATGAAGGCGTTACTTTCGTAGTGGCAATGTGTCTTACATCTTTCTCTACTGTCACACTGACAGCTCTCGTCAGGTTTGTACTTTGTTGTTTACGGTCACTTATTATTTATGAAAAGTGAATATTAATCTTATTGTTATATTTATTTAAATAATACAAAAATGTGCCTAGATACACGGAAAAACATCAAAATATTGAAAGCTCTCATTTATGTTCAGTTAGAAAAAGAAGCTGGTAATTATTCATTTCATAGCCTCTTCAAATTTGGCTGAATACGATCCTGATGCTTTTATTTATTAAATTTAAGGTTAGCTATATGTCAAAATAGCAAATAAAATAAACGACATGACGAAAACCCGGATATACGTCACAATCGATGACGCACACCAAGAGGGGTATTATTTCAACCATAATAGAGAAATTCAACTTCTCAGGCCCGGTTTATCAATAGCCAATATTATCCATCAGTTAAGAATCCGTCGGATAAAAGTAACTAGCAGATAAAGTTCCAGTTTGTTTGGAAACGGTTTATCAACTCGTTTTTATTCTCTAGTTTGTTAACTAACAGATAAAGAAAGTTGGCAATGCTGACGAATGAATGTAAGCAATCTCATTGGTTGTTATAAGAACAAGGTCATGTCACATCAATTGATATTTTTGTTAGGTTATTGGTGAATGTTTATCCAAAGGTTTATGTGTTTTTATTTTTCTTTCTTGAAGATTTTTTGGTTGTTGATGAATATGAATATTCTGGATAGCGACAAGGACGAGGATATTGTGCAAGTTCTTGAGTACGAAAGATCTTATACAGTTAGGGAAGGAGTGGACAACTTCGAAAAGTGGGATGACCAGGATTTTCATGCAAGATTAGGGATGACAAAAGAGATTGTTCTATCAATATTAGAACTGATTGAGGAACTACTTGAATGTCGAACTGCTGCTTCCTCCTGCATCCAAGCCTCCTCTTGTGATTTCGAGGCTGTTTTTTATTTTCTATTACATTTTTACGTTTATTTGAAATTTTTAGAAGCAAATTTCTCTCCACTGTTGTGAAATTGCATCCTCTCTTCTTAGTAGTACTAGTACTTTCCATTTTTTACTTTGCTCATAACCCAAGTAAATTTGACACAACGAAATCAAAACACAACAACTCTACCGAATAAAGTAAGGTTATGTAATAGACCTTAACCTCCCGATATCGACCTATCCGCCAGTTGAAACTGAAAGATAAATATTTGACATTTCATCTGCCGGATAAAGTTATCCTGTTGTTGATAAACCGACCTTTCCAAAATAACTATGGTAGTTAAGCATTAACTGACGGATAAATTGCTATTGATAAACCGGGCCTCAGTTGGCTAAAAGAAGAAATTATTGTCAATTTCACAGCTAGTAGTGGAAAAATTGCAACATAATTTTGTATACCCAGGAGATTGTCTTTAACATATTTGCTGCTTGAAATTACCTATATCAAGATAAAATTATTTGAATAAAAATTTAAAATTCGCGCTCAACCAAAAATGACTGATGACATAACGAATACGTTCATAATATATCAAAAACTGTCAATCAGACGACGGACTAAACGCTTCTCGTGGTGCGTTTGTGAATTATTTCTAATTTTTGTCTTAAATTTTGCTATTAGTGGAAAAAAAATGTATATGCACCATGGTGTTGAAGAGATTTATTAACCTCGCACCTTATTCTGCTCGGGGCAAAGGCCCTCGCGAAATAATCTTGGAGCTCGGTTAATAATAATAGTCTTCACCACCTTGGTGTATAATATACTATTAGTAACATCATCAATCGATTGAATACCTCATCGCATACGTTTTTCACTAATAATTCACAATTTCACCATTTGTACAAAAACGGCAACCATTTAACTAACGAGAATTTTTGTAATTAATCTTTCAAGGTTTTTGTGTCGAAGCCCATTAATATAACTAGCAACCTTTTAATGTCGTCCTTGAAAGGCACAATCCTTCAAATGTGGTATCACTTTTGCCGTTTATCTTGCAAAAATGCGTTTTTCAAGAGTTTACGACCGCATATAAATATTTGATTAGGTATTTAGAATTTAAAAATACAAGATTGTCTCTATGGACTTTGTTTATTTATTAAAGCATATCATTATCAAATATGCGTTATGTGCTAATGTTATTTAATGTCCAGCGTGGCACTTAGATGTTTTTATTTCGGAAAACGTTCCAAATGTTTAAGAAAAATTTTCCATCGATTGAATTGGCATCATAAGAAGTTCTACTCTGTTTTTAAATCCCCACTTTCGCTAAGCGTGCGTAGAGATATGATTTGCAATTATGTAACAACATAAAAAATATAGTAAATAAAGTGAATGGTTTTATTTCGAGCGGCTTAGGTTCTTCGCAATATTACAAAGATGGAATTGTAAGTATTTTCAGTAGTTATTTATCTCCTTTAGTCTCAAAAATGGAAGAAATGTTAATAAATTACAAAAAATAAATTAATAACGTGCTACACAATACCGAACGCAAGGGTTTCTCTGTTTATTTAGACCAGTAGAAGTAGGAAAGACTTGCAAAAATTTAAAGAATGATAAATGCTTTGTACGCAAACTTTTAAATTACATAATTTATCTGCTTGCAAAATATGATTGTTTTGCTTAAATTTGTTAATAAACAATAGACAAGCAGATTAATTCACTTTTTACCATAAAAAGAAATCTTGTAACACAACAAGCACACAACAAACTATACAGAGTTCGGAAAAAGTCCGGGACCGGACAAATATCGAAGGAAATATGAATTTTTTGGAAAATCTTCTTATTCCACAAATTTTACTTCAGCTTAAACTATATTTTGAAAATATGTTGAAATATACAGGGTGTTCCAATAAAGTGTGGAGTATCAAAGTTATATATTTTCTTATGGAACACCCTATATTTTATTGCATTTTTTGATTGCCCCTAAAAAATATAATACTCCTTCATGATGGTTCCCTATACCTATAAATACACAGGGTTCCCAGTTATGCTGAACATTTCGAAAAAAAATTAATATTTCATTGATATAACAAACAACAAATTTCCTCTTACTCTTAGTTGGACATTTGTTGAATGTATTCCACGATTGAGCACTAAATATCTCTTTACAGGGTGTTCAGAATTTTCAGTTTTATTATTAGATCATTCAATGTGCAGTATCAGGCTTATTTTGAATGGAAAACCCTGTATTTTAATAATTCATCATATTACAACAACTATGCCTAGATCATTAGTTTGAAATTTAGAGAGAATTGCAGATGTTTTAAAATCGATTTAGCATAAAATTTAAGAACATTGTAAATTGCACGAAAAGTATAATACCTAGGTATAGGACACTCTTATACCATTCGAATGAGGACGTTTTTTTGAATATGATCTAATAATGAAACTGAAAATTCTGAACACCCTGTGAAGAGATGTTTAGTACTCAATCGTGGAATACATTCAACGAATGTCCAAATATTTAGATTTAAGAGAAAATTTGCAAGAATTTGTTATATCAATGAAATATTAATTTTTTTTCGAAATGTTCACATTTTTAAAAAAAGTCAGCATAACTGGGAACCCTGTGTATTTAGGTATAGGGAACCATTATGAAGGAGTATTATATTTTTTAGGGGCAATCAGAAGATGCAATAAAATATAGGGTGTTCCATACGAAAAAATGTAATTGTAATACGCCACTCTTTATTGTATATTTCAAAATATTTTCGAAATATAGTTTAAGTTGGAGTAAAATTTGTGGTATAAAAAGATTTTCCAAAAAATTTATATTTTCTTCGATATTTGTCCGATCCCGGACATTTGCCGAACTCTGTTTATCTAATATTAGTGAACCTCATCTTCAACGAAGAGTCTGTAGATGTTGACGATTTTGATCACGAGAATGAATAATTTATTGAGGTTTTACAGTATTCTTTGTATTCCTCCGAAGAGGGTAGCGAAGATGAAGAGGAAACTTCAACTAGGTATAATTGCCCCCTCCAAAACGCTAGAAAATTAGATGTCGTTATTGCTAAAACTTAATTGATGTCTTTAATCGATAATTTTTTGTTGTTTCAGATATGAAGATTTGAGATTTTTTGTGAACGACCAGTACCATGAAGGTAAATTATTTTTATTGACATCTGTTACTAAATACCCTTTTCAAAGATACAATCCCAACAAATTTTAGAAACTAACTTGAAAGTTATGATTCTTGAACACGCACGTCGTAAAACCTTCGACATTTCCATTTAAAGAGGGGTAATTTTAATTATTATAATTTATAACACTTCTCACACATACAAAAGTCTAATGGTGCTCACCTGAATTGCTGGTTCGTTGTTGTCTTGGGAGCTTCCACTGCGACTTCCTTTGTTGTTCGGGAAGTAAGGATATACAATGGAAAAGATTTCCACCAGAGACTTTACTTTTTTAAGCGAAAGTATGTAGTATAGACTAGGTACTTTCCTATATTTTTGTGAGAAGATTCCGCTCGAACTTCTTGCGATGCAGCTTGCAAGTATAGCTTGGAGCACGTGAAATGCAGCAGTTTTTCATCTATAACTTTTTTGGTCCGTAAAACTACAACTTATTATCTATCGATTGCAGTAAACCGCGTATCGATAGCGTTAATGTTCATGAAATGAGACAAAATTGAAAATATATATATATTGAAATTTTGTAGGGCCGCCATTTTGAATTTTCAAAATCTGAAAACACCGACGTTTTCAGGTGCCGGACAACTATATTTTCATGTATTAGAGAATCGTTATTGTTATTCTAATTATGTTTGTCATTTAAACAACCATTTTGCAAAAACTATTTCAATTTCTCAAAAATTTAGGGTTGAAATTTTTTTTTTTAAATTGCATCAGGTCATCTTATAGGGCATAAAGTTCCCTACTATTTTGATGCCTACAATTTTTTTGTAAAATCAAATCTAAAAAAGTTATGGACGAAAAACTATTGCATTTCACGTGCTCCAAGCTATGCTTGCAAGCTGCATCGCAAGCTCGAGCGGAATCTTCTCATCAATCTAGTCTATACTAAACATACTTTTGTAAGTAAAATCTCTGGTGGAAATCTGCCATTTCACGACAACTCTCGGCCTAACTTCCCCAGACTATTGGTATGTGAGTCTTCTACACTATATTTTTTTCCAAGATGGAGCAGATTTTGATTGATTTTTGATGATAAAATATTCAAACCCGCCCGTTATTATCCCCTTCAAAAAGGTACAAAACCTGGTGTTGCATTTTTGATTAAATCTCGATGAATGGAGATCTCCAGGTTCTTCAGAGGGAACTAATCTCTCAATTTTTGAGTTACCGTTCCTGCTTTTAACTTCTCAATAATTTGAATGCAATGTTATCACAAAATAATTTAATTTTTCCACTACTAGCTGTGAACTTGACAATTATTGCTTCTTCTAGCCAATGAGAAGGTGAATTTCTCTATTAGTGGTTAATAATTTTTTCTATTATTAACCTAGTTCAATAATGGACAAGTTCAAATATTTTGAGAATTATCAGTTCATCAAAAATTTGTTCAACATAATTTTGTATACCCAGGAGATTGTCTTTAACATAATTTCTGCTCGAAATTTCCTATCAAGATGAAATTATTTGAATAAAAATGCCATGAGCATGAGTTTAAAATTCGCGCTCAACCAAGAATTACTGATGACATAACGACGTTCATAATATATCGAAAACTGACAGTGTACTTGTCAGTCAGATGACGGGGTAAACGCTTCTCGTGGTGCGTTTGTGAATTATTTTTAAATTTTCTCTTAAATTCGGCTAGTAGTGTGTGTACACCATGGTGGTAAAGACATTTATAAGCTTCGCACCTTATTCCGCTCTTGACAAAGCTCCACTCGGAATAATTTTGGTGCTCGGTCAATAATAATATACTTCACCACCTTGGTCTATAATATACTATTGTTTCAGTCAATGCCCGTGAGTTCTCGCCTACAACAACTTTAAACAGTTTTTTGAGAAACTTCTTACGTTTGACTGGTACGAAACGTATGTGCCTCGAGGGTGGATGTGGAACGTGTATTGTTGCTGTCAAGAGGAAAAATGTTGTTACGAAAGAAGTTGAAATACTTGCTGTTAATTCGGTAATTTTTTCAAACTTATAATAACGCCCGTATTCATAAACAAGACTCAAAGTTGAGTACGGCCTTGAGCTTAAGTTTTTGGTACAGTCTACTTGGAAGAAGTGTGAAAAATGGCTGCTCAAGGCCGAGCACAGTCTCAAGTTTTATTTATAAGTAGAGACATAACAAATCTATTATCAATTTTCATTGGAATGGCCGTTTTCATAATCGAGTTTCACTTGAATAAGTAATGGGAATAGATTCCACAAAGTTAGGGTCCACATAGTGAATTCAAGAAGAATAAAACTATTCCCCAAGACCGAAGCTGGATAATCGTCGCTATAGGGCATGTTCACGACAGTTGACAATACGCCGGTGGTAAAACAATAAACACGATCAATAATTATCAAACAACAAACAACTATTAACCTATATTATATATTATTAAATATACAAGCTCAACAATTAAAATAACTTTAAAAGTACACTGAAGCAAAAGCAACTAAACTCAAACACGATCTATCATTACAAATCAGCATAACCTCACAATTTAGTACCACGTGTTCTGAACGCTTTGTTTATTGTTTTACCACCAGGCTGTTGTCAAAATAGTTTGTGACGTGACGTGGACAATGGACATGCCCTGTAGTAGAAATTGAGAATTTTGTAATTTTCTCAAAACTAGAACAACTAACATGAACTAATTTTACATTACAGCCTTTTTGCAAGGAATATACATTGCATGCAAAATTTAAAAACCAGTCTTTTTACATTTGAACCTTATTTGTTGCAAATTTCCAAGATTTTTTTGACACTTGACATTTGACTTTATTATCATTAGATTAATTTCAAGGTTGGAAGTTAAAAACAATTTTACCTACGACTCCCCCTGTAATCGCAGTCAATAACACACAGTCGGTGTCAATGTAATAATGTCTATTACGCACTGTAAAAACACGCACAGCCTTAAAATAAATCGGACATAGGACAGCCTATAGTTTTATATTTAATACATTTCAATAAGCTACAATTTTAAAATTTCACATATCCCATACCCTATACAAACAGTACGCCACTGTCAAAACGGAAACGACTATTCGCCATTTGCAACCTCCTATTTGGACGCAAACTTATTTGGTAAATGCTCCTTCCTGTCTATTTTATGTTCTAAGGGTAAAACAGCAGTTTTAAAGTTGCTAGATTTCCTGGTGTTGTCTGAGCAATTGACTGCACCCATATTAAGATTTTGTTAATAGAAATCGTAAGGGCTGATTTTCCATCAATGTGCAACTGATTGAAGATATGAAATTGAAGATTCCAGATATAGTAGCAAGCTATCCGGGATCTGTATACGATAGTACTACTTATAACGATAGTTTAATTCGTGCTCGATTTCTTAATGAATTTTTCAGCAGTAATTTGACAGGCAATGGAGGTACATGTGCACAAACCACTTAATGACACCACTGGGTAACCCCTAAACACAATCCCAAAATAATTATCAGAACTCACATATTAGTATCTACTAGAAATGGTATTGAAATACTGTTCGGAATTGGAAACAACGCTTTCCTGTTTTATCTGTGATAATGCAAATATAGGTTGAAAATGTATTAAGGGTAATCATTGGCACATTACATAATTTAGCAATACAAAATGATAACATTTTTGAAATTGATTGGGATCAACATATTGAAAATAAAATTGAAGTTGAACATCAAGATGCTGAATTGGAACGAAAGGGGAAGGCATTACGAATTCATTTGATTAACACTTTTTTCTGAAATTCGAATTAGTAACAAATATATTTTGAGCTAACTTTAATTATATATTATGATACAAATGTAGTATTACATAGATTAATTACAATTGAAGTAAATTTGCAACCATACTTATTTTTAAATTCAATTTCTTTTCTTTTTTCTTTCCATTTTATATTTTATGTGACATTGACAATACGTATAATGTAGGGATGTAGGGTTATAGTTCAAACCCTCACTTCACTTCACATTCAACGGTCGGTTCAAATACCAACTGTAAATTTTTCTGGCGCAACTGGTATTTTGAAAAATCGGAGAATCATCGATTAATCAGTCGATCAACGGTTATTGTATCGACTGTTTTTACGGTCGGTTGGTGCAACCGGGCATTTTAGAGTAGAGTTGCTTATTATATTATTTATAAGGTTAGCATTGCATTATTCTTCGCATACTCTACCACAAAAACAAATGGTTCTTATAAAAAACGTTTATATAGTCAAAAGCGCTCTTATCGTGCGGGTTCAAAGGTCACTAACCATATGTATCCAATCAGGAGACATAGAGGTTACCAAAATGTGAGATTACAAATATACCCGGAGAAAATAATGATGGTGGATGTTTCCTGCACACTGGTTGGCGAATTTTTACTTTTTCATTCATTCTCGAAATAATCTATCAGATTAAGTACAATTTTTTTTGCTTGAGGATGCAAAATACCGGAAATTTGCTTCTTATTATTCATATTGCCACTTTGAATTGTCAAAGTCACAAAACTGACATTTATATAAAAACTTCGCTGGTGAAATACTTTTTAGAATCGCTGAAAACTGAATACATATCCTTTTTTCTCCCGTCAAAATTGCATAAGTCTGTCTCTCATCTTACGGATGTTATGTGGAAGTTATGATTAAACGCAATAAAAGAAAACAAAAACGGTGAGTATGTCTTTGTTGAATCGTATGACCCGCATGATAAGATTGCATTTGACTATAACAAATTTGTACAGATTGTTGCAGTCTAAAAAAATTAATGATAAATGTAATTATCATTGAGAAGATAGATATTAACGAAAAATCCTTCGTGATATTTGACCTTCAATAAACTAATACTCGGAGGCGGGATGCTATGAGACATTTGACCCAAAATTTGAAATTTCAAAACAATGATTTGTACAAATTTTCAGCATATTTTCTTTCATTTACTGATAAGTGGACTGGCCTAAAAATAATAATAAAACATTACTATCTACATTTATTACTTAACGTTCATTTCATAATAAATTAATTTAAATATCTACTTCCTCTAAATCGTAAATATAATTTTCAGTGTCACATATCAATTTTTTCAATATGCGGTTGGGAAATATACACAATAGAAGGCCTTGGAAATTCGGAAAATCCCAACAAATTACAAGATGTTATTACGAAGTTTCATGGCACGCAATGTGGATATTGTACACCCGGTATGATCATGAATATGTTTGCTTTGAAAGAAAATAAAAACAAAGTTAAAATGGAAGAAGTTGAAAATTCATTTGGCGGTAATATATGTAGGTGTACGGGATATAGGTAGGTGCTATTGGTGAAAAATACGATTTTTAACGAAAAATAATGTCGGCAAAAGCTTTTAAAACAAACAGCCTATATATAGTTCATTCAATAGCCTTTTTGGTGTGCGACATTGATTGTTAATGTCCTTCTAACACATTCCGTATGAAGAAATGGAAAAAAGGCAGGTCTGTGATTAATCCTAATCAAAATATCACAATAATGAACCGCTTAAATGTATAACAATTAACACTAATCTTAGACTTAAGAAATTTGATTAGATGATGTTTAGATTACGCGCAAGCACGGCCTATCAATCGGGAGAAATTACAGCTTTCGTATCGATCGAATACGAATTTAAGGTTAGCTATATGTCAAAATAGCAAATAAAATAAGCGACATATCCAAAACCCGGATAAACGTCACAAACGATGACGCACACCAAAAACGCTATTGAATTTACTATACCAATATATTGGTATAGTTTAAATAATACTCTTCTTGGTGTGCGTCATCGATTGTTAATCTCCTTCTATCACATTACGTAGGAAGGAATGGGAAAAAAGGCAGGTCTGTGATTAATCCTAATAAAAATATCACAATAATGAACCGTTTGAATGTTTTACAAACGTTAACCATAATCTTTGACTTACAAACATTTTTTGATTGGTTGATGTTTATATTACGCGCCAGCACAACCTATCAATCGCGAGGTTAAAATACTATGGAGGCGTAACTTTCGTAGCGGCAATGTGTCTTACGTCTTTTTCTACTGTCACACTGACAGTTCTTGTCAGGTGTGTACTTTGTTGCTTACGGTCAATTATTATTTATGAGAAGTGAATATTAATCTTATTGCTATATTTATCTAAATAATACAAAATTATGCCTAGATACACGAAAAAACATCAGTATTGTGAAAGTTCTCAAGTATTTTCAGTTAGAAAAAGAAGCTGATAATTATTAATTTCATAGCCTTTTCGAATTTGGCTGAATACGATCCTGATGATTTTATTTATTAAATTTAAGGTTAGCTATATGTCAAAATAGCAAATAAAATAAACGACATGCCGAAAACCCGGATAAACGTCACAAACGATGACGCACACCAAAAAGGCTATTGCATTTACTATACCAATATATTGGTATTAGCATTTAAATGTTATGCTTGTATTAAGCACCTTCTAAACGGGCAATATTTTTAGTGCAATATGTGGCTGCAATATTGGCAACTATAGCCCAGCCAGCATGACAACATTTCAATTGAAGCATATGGCTCTGCAATACCTATTTATCTCGGCAATTATTTCGTAGACGGGCTACACAATCGTGCAAGAATGACTGACGAAATCATTCGCGTCGCAGCGACTTACATTGTTAAACACAAAGTTAAAGAAAAAGAAGAGTAGATTGTGGATTCGACCTGAATTCGACCTGATTCGGCGTGAAACTTTAGATTACCTAAGTCTAGAAATAAGTCTTGATAACAAGTTAAAACTACCAT
>CAJUYG010000534.1:157310-173862 GCA_910591675.1 Galerucella calmariensis | reverse complement strand
ATTCATGTTTGCACTTAAAATCGTAAAAATCAAATGCCTTGAATGTTGAAATGATCGCACTAAAAATGTTATCTTACAAAAAAAACTGTAAACATCTGTAGGTATATTGCAAAAAATATGGAACATATTGAAATGGTAAACATTGATAAGCAAGCCAACAAAAAATTGTTAGCGCAAAAAAATTCTTTCGCATCCGAAGAAGGTGAAGCAAAACTTTTGAATCTATGTGTATATTGACTAAGGTTTGAATATTGAAATTACTCATTCTTTTTTCTTTTATTTTTTTCGACGTTTCTGTATCGTGTACTTTTGTCTAAGTTGCCAAATTTGTCGATAAATTTGGATGAAATTTTTGTAATAAACTCAACAGCAATCCATTAAAAAATTACTCTCACAAATCTCTGAGGCAAAACTGCAATTATACACAACCACTAACAGGTTCACAATATTTGAGGATCAAAGACGGCATTGTCTTATTGTCGACCTGAGATGTTATCTGGTCAGACCGAATCGAAATCAAAGTGAGCGGGGTTTGGGTGATTTATGTCACAGAAGAAATTTATTTTATAATAATTATAGGTGTGTTTATAGAAGTGTTCGCCTTCGGAATATATATATCGTCCTAATCGAAATTATTTTGCGATTACGTAGGTAGGTACAACGAAATTTAACAGAAAATTTAGTTTTAATATTAATTATTAACACAAAAATCAATACGTAAATTATTTATAATAGTCGGGCCGCTCTTAGTTTATCCACTTGCGGATTATAATGTATTTTTATCATATTGATAGCACGATTTCAGGTAAGAGTCCCTAAAACCGCAATAAACCATATAATAGGAGGATATTGGAATTTATACAGGATAAAATAAATCAATTTTATCTCAATTCTCCAAAAGTGAATAAATAAGTAGGATATTAATTTATACTTGGGAGCCTAAGACATGAAGATAAAAATTACGCACACATGGTACTACCTATGTATACTAGAAAATAGTACTATCATAGTCTCCGCCCAATTGCAGCTGCGCCTTGATTGGATGACAACTAACAAGTTTTAAACAAATCAGCTTTAGGGCTACAAATCATTCTTATATGTAGAGTTTTCTAATTAATTAATTAAATTGATTAATTTAGGATCTTATTCTTACCCAACTACACAGCACTGTCAAGGCAAATTTATCACTTCTAATTCTAAACATATTTGAATGGTAATGGTATAAGGGTTAACTATAGCCCAGACAGCACAAGTACGTACATAATACATATTCAATACGTACTCATGAGATGTAAGGTACATATTATGTACGTACTTTCCTGTACAAAGTACGTACATGGTACGTATTAAATACGTACATTTTCCAATAAAATGTACGTACTTGGTACGTACCGGTAGTACGTACTTGGTACGTACCGGAAGTACGTACTTGGTACGTACCGGAAGTACGTACTTGGCATGTATCATCCAGACATGTACCTACAGAGCTGACAGTTCACAATTGAGTCTCAAGGAGCTTTTCTTGAGTTCGTTTTAAGCAACGCCGATATTGTTAATTTGAGTTTATCCGTCACAATGTTAATAACGTTGCTGTCGTAGCAGGAATTCGAAAAAATTTCCCTGACACTTAATTGTGGGTTTAACTGTATAGTATAAATACAGTATAAATTAGAGTAGGTACACATTAGAATGTGCCCAAACTAGATTAGATTAAAATATAAAACTTCAAAAACAGCTTGAAAATTGATTTATTTTGAAATAATATACAAATTTTTACTATTTTCTATTTACTATTTGGTACATTGAACCTTTTTGCCCTCTCCGGTGCCCTTCTTAACCACCTAGCAATTCTTGCTCCGTCTCCTTATTTTCTCTGCATTTTCCAGATTTCACAGCAGCACCTTAAAAAGATAATGAGAAATAGCTAAAATAAATACGTCTGTCTGTGACATTATTAAAATTATTGGACGATACAGAAAAATTACGAAAAAAAGGCAGATTTAAATCTTCAACCAACTGTTTTCGATTATTACTAACAAATCTCTGAAGTTCTTTAGTTGGTTTTTTATAATGAGACATCTCAGTAGTAGATTAATGTACTAATAAATAATAGGTGGGTATACTTATCTTTATAAACAGCAAATAAACAGGTTGTAAAAAAATACTGCTTACAAGATCCCAAAACTACAAACTATAATGAAACTAGTATTAAAATAAGTACCTAATATTACTTCAAACTAGTTTAACTGTTACTTTAATAAATATAAATTGAATAAAGTAATAGAAAATAGTCAATAACTTACCAATTATATTTATCCTGGACTTGGTGTATAAACAACAAAAGTGGCTGGCACAAGTGGTCTGTGTGATCGTGGGTGAAATGGGTGGAATATTGAGATAAAAACCGCCAAATATTTCTTTTTATTGCACTCCAAACTAAAAAAAGCGCGAACGCGACAGATACCCTCTACATCTGGTTACCATATTGGACGAATTATTGTTCGTCCAAGGTCCTAGCGTTCTACCCTATAGATAATATACCTACTTCTACCCATCACAGGGCTGCAAGGATGCGCAGTAACTAAATGTTGTTTTTCCCGCTGAGCATGCGTCCATGCAACCTTTAATCTTCTATTCGATATGTATTAGATACATACATAATACGTATCAGAAAATATGTACTGCCAATACATATTGAGTACGTACATGGTACGTGCCCAAAAGTACGTACCGTTTATCATTATGAATCACAATGTACGTACTAAATACGTACATTTTAGGTAATGTACGTACAGGACGTATATAAGACCTAATACATACAGTGCTGTTTGGGAGAGGAATAATCTAGCGAAAACTGCTAACTGAATACCTATTTACATGAAGACGCTCTTACAACTCTGTTTTCTGTTAATTCTTTGAATCACTCAATAGTGTTTCAGACATGTTTTTAAATTTATCAAATTTATAATGAGCTCTTCAGCTATGAATACGATAAAAATACACTATAGAAAGGATGCTGTGCTGGATGTACGGATGTACTCTGTCATAATGAAACCAATCAAAACTTATAGAGTAGTACTAGCCTATTGACGACGAGAGACAACCTCTCCAGAACTCAAATACTAGACTGTATTTATACAGAATGAAATCTTGCGGCGGCAATGGAAGTGATTCTCAACTTATCGCCTAGATAGGTACTATTAAGTGAAGTAGAAATCATTGAAAAAAACACCCCCCGCTTTTTAGAAAGCACAAACACTGGGAGATTAACTACAAAATCTCTTGACAAGAATTGAATAGAAGGGACTGGGCTAGGAGTATAACGGTCAGGAACCAAACACCCCAAAAGTTTGGGAGAGCCCCAAGTATCTTTGAAGCGGAAACTCATGCCATAGAAAAGTATACCCAGTTTAATATTGCGTAATATGAATTCCATGACACAATTGAATAGAAGAAAATGAATTAGCAGATAAACTAACAAATAAAGAAGCTGAAACACCTTTTTGTGGTATCAGCTTTAATGTTATATTGGAAGAAATAGGCAACTCCACAAAGAGAAGTCTCAGCTCTAGTACAGCTAAGACAATCAAAGTTACTTCTGGGACACTAAGAGCACTGAGAACAAAAATCATGTCTAAGCCAGAGTAAAACTGCACAAGAGTTTTAACAGGTGACATAACGGGACATTCTCGCCTGAATGGTCATCTTGAAATAGTGGAGCAAGGTGTAGATTTTGTAGATTGGAGCACATTCTTGCGGAATGCATGGCGATACAAAATTCTAGGGTACAATACTGGGAAACTACTGGGATACCCTCTTCTTGTGTAGACTACAGTTATATCGATAAGGTGTTGTGTTAGTCCAAAATTTCAGCAGTATACTCAAATGGTGTGTTTACCTGGCTTGTAGCAGAAACTACCTAAAATTGTGAGCATATAGCCAGATGAGATCCAACCAGATAAATACTTATCTGTCTCTAGATTGGAATAATTAATTTTTTCACGTAATGGCAATGAGGGGGTTTTTAAAAATGAATCCAACAAATGTTTTATGGACGGTTTCTTCATCCACCCTATATAATTCCAAGAATTGCGCATCATTTAATTATGAAAGGATTTCTTCAATAGGAAAACATTCTTGCGTATCTTCCTCAAATTCCTCGGCCTCTTGCAAATTATCAATTATTATTGGATGCGTTCATTTTTGTTTGGTAGTAGTTAAAAAATATTAAGTAAAATGATTGCTATGATCCACACGCTACAACCACGCGTTATGTTTATTTGTTCGTCTGACGCTCTGCGAAAGACTCCCGACTGATATCATTGGTGTTCAAGTTGAATATTCGAGATTTCGAAGATACTGCTCGAACATATGAAATATGTGGGATCATTTGGTTGAACGTCCAAAGTTACGGGTCCTGGCAGTCGGACGATTACGAGTACATTCAATAGCCTTTTTGGTGTACGTCATTATTTGTGACGTATATCCGGGCTTTCGGTATGTCGTTTATTTTATCTGCTATTTTAACATATAGCCAACCCTAAATTTGATAAATAGAATCATCAAGATCGTGTTCAGCCACATTCGGAAAGACTATATATAAAATTAATAATTACCAGCCTTTATTTTCTAATTGAATTGTTTTTCCGTGTATCTTATTTTTGTATTATTTAAATAAATATTACAATAAGATTAATAGGGTGGTCAAAAATTTACCACATTCTGATTTTTTTCGACCATCCTGTATTAAATTTTCTTCAGCACCATCGAGTAGCCCTTGAAAAGTTAGGATAGGAAGATGTAAGCCGTTTTGCCAAATATTGAGCAGTTTTCACAAAACAATGACCTAAAGTGGAAAAATAGGTGATTTTCAACACCCTGTATCTCTGTAAATATTTAATTTAGACCCCAAGAATGTGGTTTCTACGAAATCAGCACTTCAAGGAGAATCGAAAATCACGAAAACATATAGGGTGCTCCATTAATAATTTTGAATGCGACGTCACGTGACCAAAAACAAATAACTCATTGGGTAACACAATAACAAGTAAAGATGCAGCATTTGCTCTAATTCATACCCCCAAAATTATAATTATTTACTACTGCCCAATTCTGATATATTACTTGTCTTAATCGTCGTGGGACACCCTGTATAATAATTGACCGGAAACAACAAAGTACAGACCTGACGTGAACTGTCAGTGGGACATGGGAAAAAGACGTGAGACACTTTGTCGCTACGTAAGGTGCGTCCGCATCCTATTTTGGAAGGTGTAATTTTTCCCGATTGATAGGTCGCGCTTGCGCGTAATCTAAACATCAACTAATCAAATTTTTTAGCGTTGAGGTATGTAATACATTTAAACGGTTCATCATTGTGATATTTTGATTAATCAGGATTAATCACAGACCTGCCTTTTTTCCATTTCTTCCAACGTAACGTGTTAGAAGGACATTAACAATCGATGACGCACACCAAGAATAGTATAATATATTGGCAAATAAAAATTCATTCCTACGACTGAAAATTTGCACGCTAGAGTTCATTATGAAATCATTTCATTTGCCGATATTTTCAATTTTCAATTTTTATACAAAATCATTACTAAAGTTTAATTATTTATAATAGTATATTAAGTATTAAGAACGGTAAGGGTTGTTTACCGGTCGACAGCAATGTTTGGAGGCTAAGCGTAGCGAAGCCTCCAATTTTGCTAGAGACCGGTATTACCCTTAACGTTCGAAATGCTTATATCATTTTTTGCGCGATCGTATTAAATTTCGAATAAAATAATTTAAATTTCGTCGAAATGAACGAAATGTCAAAAGTGACATTTATATTTCTCGATCAGTTTAAAATATAATTTGCATTTTGGTGAAATTTATTACTTTTTATATTGTTCTGTTCGGTTCTGTTCATTGAAAAAATATAAATCTGCTTATTTTTTTGTTCCTTTCGTGTAATGAATGAAGTAATATATTATTTAGGAGCACTTCAATGTATGTAGGGCTAAGACGTCGGTGAGTAATTTATTTACCGACGTCTGAACGGTAAGTAAATCACTTACCGACGTGTTACACTTAGAAACCAGTAAACACAACCTACCGCCCTGACAACCGATGCTGTAAATAAACAAAAAAGATCGATCGCGCAAAAAATCTTATTTCAATAAGTAAATTTCAAGCAAATTACTTACCGGTTATATTTCAAAGTCACAGCTTGTACTGATCTTCCTTAACATGGATCTAATTAGTCACTTCATTATCAGTATGAAGAGGCTTTACCATTCTTTTTAGGTATTTTACCATTTTCTGTTAGTTTGAGGACCGTATTACGTTTAAATATTCTTAAATTCAGTAGAATATGATGAAAAAGCTTTTGTTCTTTATTATTCAAATCGCATGACAAAAAACGCATACTATCACTGACTATGAATCTTAAAATATAAATCATTCTTACTTTACAAAATCGAAATCAAAAGTATAGTCGCAAGTGTACCACAACAGTATTAGTAGTGACATTTTAATCCCCTTTTTATTCCATATTTACTGACTTTCCAAGAAGTACAATGCTGGTATTTATATTAAAATACCGTAATTTACAACATTTTAATCTCAGATTTTTACGAACTTCCTTCGATGCTGGAATAACATTAAGTGAAATATAATTGGATTCCAAAAATTGACCGGAGCTCAATAACCACATCTTAACTGGTTACAAAACCCTGCTCCCAGTCTATAGTGAAGATCTTTTAGCGGTACACCATGACCAGAGTTAATATAGCCAAGTCATAAGTAATACACTTTTAACGATAAAGATTCACCACATCTGCGGTTCATTGGAGTTATATTACTAATCGAAAGATTTATAGTTGACTGCTGTTCTCCTTAAAAAAATTGTAGGTCTCTTCCAGGATTATAGTAACCATAATAAAACAAATTTTACTTAAATAACAGATTATCAAACAATGAAACAACAATACATATGTATAGATCGGAGAAAAAAAACCCAGAAAAAATAGATGAAGAATAAATAGACCTGGAAAATGCAGTACAAGATTCATTTAATGACATTTATTTCACATGGGTATTCTGCATAACTGTATATTGGATCCTCTTCACAACCTTCAACAAATTACATCCATTCTCATCAGCTGAATATCGCTAACGCTTACTGACTGATTATCCTGAATAAAATTGAACATAATTCATATGGTAGGAAATATTCCACCGACTTTTCAATACTGCAATGAAAAGAAATAGCAACCGATTATTATGGTGCAAATATCACATAATACACAAATAATTTCAACAGATCATAGAACCAAACAAAATTTAAATGTCAAAATATTTTATTACTCAACATATTCTCCTCTTAATTTAAAAAAAACGGCGGCCTCGAATTGCGGACCGATTACCTGATTTTAATAATTCCGTACTCGAACTGCGGACCAAACCAAGAAGACCCCTCTTTTAAAAACCATGAATTGCGGACTAAGCCTTCCTCACAAATACGTACATCAAATTGCTATACACTCAAATCTATTACGGAAAATGAGGATGCAGCCCTCCTCACAAATACGTACATTAAACTACTACATACTCAAACCTATTACGTAAAACGAGGATGCAGCCTTCCTCACAAATACGTACATCAAACTACTACACACTCAAATCTATCATAGAAAACAAGGATGCAGCCCTTCTCTTTCGACTTGGTCCGCAATTCATGGGTCATTGAAAACACATGACAAATTTTGAAAATCATTTATGGTTTTTGGTCCGCAGTTCATGTACGCCCAAAAAAAATGTTCCTTCTTGCTCTGCAAACCAGACCTCCACCCAGCGTGAATAATGGCTATCATAAATTGCTCGTTTAATAATATACTATTAAAATTCAATTCAAACTGTATTATTGCATTTTTTGAACGTTTGTAGAAAAAATATTGTATGATATACGTGTTAAAAGTACATTTTTAAGGCACGCATGTGAAGGTTTGCAGAATGAGCGAAGCGCACATGCGTGCCTTAAAAATGTACTTTTAACACTTATATCATAAATAACTATAAAATAACACTGTAAGCTGCATTTTCAATTTCCGAAAGGAGATTTTGTCTTCGCTTGAACTCATTTTTATAGATTTTTGTTCATTCAACTTTGAAAATTTGATGACCTACAGTAGAAAAAATTGACCTTTACCCTGACGTCACTAACAATGAACAGTAGTAAACACAAACTTTATATACCTCATCCTTTTCTACTGACAGTAAAAACACATCATACAATATACGTACACTTGTCTTTCAAGTAATGACATACGTTCTTATGTAACTCTAATTATTACTTCCAAATGTTGAAAAGAGATAACACCAAAAACGATTAATCGGTTTTATTCATAAGAATTTATTTGGACCTCTTATGACAACTGTCATTATTTTGATACATCGAGTTTTGCTCAAATCGTTTCATCATTTGCATTCAGATAAATTCTATAAAATCGGTTTTTTTCAAGACCTCTAATTTATTATTTTTATTCCACGATAAGTACAGAATTTTCTGTTTCGCATTTAATGAATATTTCCAACTTAACCTCACTTCTTGGACGGTGGCTGAACAAGCAGTCAACGTATTTACGCACACGACAAAGTAATTTTAGCCATTTTTGACTCATTGATTCATTTCGCGAGGCTAGTAGGTATGACGTCAGGGTAAAGGTCAATTTTTTCTACTGTATCTAATTTATTTTATTTCCACAGCCTTGTTTGCCTTTGTTGCTATGGTCACAAAATATGATACACAGTACCTTATGTTTGCAGTCAATATTATTAAAAATACGTTGGATTGAAATTTATATTTTATTCCATAATATAGGTACTGGTAATAATACTAATAAACAGTTGTAGATACAATTTTGTACGTAACACGTGTAATAGGAATTGTGAATATGTGATTACACGACTCGGCCTACGGCCTCGTCGTGCAAACTTGACATGCGTGGGTTAATAATGTCCATATCCCAATAATTACGTAAATAACTATTATTATCATTATTATTATAACTGGTTTCAGTATTATAATTTTGTGTTCTTAGTGTGGATTTATGCAGACACGATTAACAATTATCAATTAGCATTTAACAATTAACAATTATCAATTATAAGTTGAACTACTCATTTCACTATGACTCCGTTTACGCACACAATTAACAATTATTATTTATCGATTAACAATTGCGAAGTTGGTCAACTTTTAACTTCTTAAATTAATTGTACCGAATTTTCATCCAGTGCGCAGATAGTACGCAGATCCTTACTTTTTTCATAGAAAAGCGGTTGACTTAGGGCTATGTTATGTGTTTGTTTATTTTAAAATTGTACTAATAAAAGAAAAAAAGTCTTCAATTCTACTATACACCTCCAAAATTGTTCCAATGCACAAATAGACATGAAAATGTAGGGTTATTGTAACTAGAATATCGGGCTTGTGCGCATGCTTACTATTTTCTCCTAATTTATAATTGTATCTGCATAAACGATGGCAGTTTTACTAATTGTTAATTGATAATTGTTAATCGTTAATTGCTAATTGATAATTGTTAATCGTGTCTGCATAAATCCACACTTATTTTGGTTTATACAGTTGAAGTGTTTATCATAAAAAATCTTAGTAATTGATTTAATATCAGAGGCGACATCTAGTAATCACACTCAGGAGTTTTCTAGCAGCCGGTATATAAAATATTCAACGTGCTCATGTATTGTTTTTAGAACTAAATCATAAAACAATTTTGAATTATAATAATTAGGACCTAATTTAATATTGCTAAAGGTTCCAGTATCAATTTCTATTATTCCATAAATTACGGATTTTATTAGGTATACCTGCTTGGACAAAATTAAATTGTGGGGTGACCTCAAAGGGTTAAACGCATTTTTGATGGGATCGCCAGATTAATTTCTTATTATCCTTATATAACATCTTTGAAATAAATATTAAAAACCTGTCGGTAATAACTGGTTATAAAAAAGGCAATTCTCCTAGAAAGTTCCGTTCTCATAACAAAGTTTAAGACGACTTGAAAACTCATTTTAATTTTAGAACAGACAGTTTGACCGTACAGTATTTAAATGATTTCAATATACACAGTTACTTTTTTAAAAGGGATCATAATAGATATGATGATAATCACTAAGAATACCTAACCTACCTAACTTAAATAATAATTTTTAATAATTGTATAGAATACGAATATTCTGAAGCAAATACAATTGATTATATTTATATACAAAATATGACAATCCGTCATCTTAGCTAAAACTCCGATCACAAACGTATGACGTAAACCTTTTGTATATCGTTCGAACTTTTATTGTATTTTCTGGCTCTGCTTCTTTTAAATGATACCATTACACAAAATAATTCGAATTAGTATTAAAAATAAATTTTTAATTTGCAAACTGCGAACTATTTTTGAAGTATTTGCAGAATTGTGATGTAATATAGAGACGCCATTACTATTGGGAAAAGTAGAATTCGATAGATGGAGCTCTGAAATGTCAATGTCATCTTAGCAACGAGTAAAGCAAATCAGCTGCCGTATAATCCCTTTGATATTTAAGTGGTTTTATTTTGATGTTTTAGTTATTTTCAGAGTGTGTTTTGTAAAACTTTTTCTTTTTCTTTGATTGTGCTTTAGTATTGTTAAACTAAATTTTGACTCCAGTATTTTTATTTTTGGAGTAATAGGTGAGGTTGATATTTGTGAAAAGTACAACAAGCGTTCAATTAACTGTTTAGTTTTAGGTCTGATTTCGTGTTTTTATTTTATTTTTAATAGAGTCATATCTACAAAAGTTGTATTGAATAATATTTCAAATCTTTAATACCGACTTATTTTCTCTTATTATTATATATACACATAAATTCAAAAGTTTTGCATCACCCCCATTCGGATGCGAAGGAATTTTTTTGTGCTATCAATTTTTTGTTGGCTTTTTTATCAATATTTACCATTTCAATATATTCCAAATTTTTTGCAATACACAGATGTTCACAGTTTTTTTTGTAAGATAACATTTTTAGTGTGATCATTTTAACATTCAAGGCATTTGATTTTTACGATTTCAAGTGCAAACATGAATCGTCAAGTCGTAAGTGAGATTGACCGTGCAAGAATAGTGGCTTTAGTTGAAGAAGGTCATTCTCAAAGGTTCGTGGCAAACAGAGTTGGCGTTTGGCAAAGTGATGTGTCTCGTGTATGGAACCGGTATCTCCAGACCAATTCTCTTCGTGATAGACCTAGAAGCGGTAGAAGGCGTGTTACTAATCAGCGGCAGAACCGCTATATCCACTTAACTATCCGAAGAAACCCGACCATGGCAATACCAGCACTCCAAAGAGATATGAGACATGCGTTGGGAGTTCAAGTATCGATCTCGACATTACGAAGACGAATACTTGCGACAGGTTTGAGGTGTCGCCGACCAATAAGAGTGCCAGACTACAACCTGAGCACAGAATTTGCCGACTACAATGGGCTCAAGAACACGCGGCCTTGCCTGAAGAATTTTGGAATTCGGTGTTTTTTTCCGTAGACAAGGATTTGTTTGGTACAAGATAGCCATCGAATACGTGTGTGGCGGGATCCAACGAGAGTTGCTCAGCTTGCCCATGCTCGCCCCGTGCCGCCCTTCAGAGGAGGAAGTGCTATGTTTTGGGCTGGTATCATGTTAAATGATCGCACAGAATTAATTCATGTGGAGGGAACGATGACTGGTGATAGGTATCTCAGAGAGATTCTACATCCTCACGTGCGACTATGGCGCGCAGCTGTTGGCAATTCCTTCATTTTTATGGACGATAACGCCCGACCTCATCGGACCAGAGCTGTAAATGAGTATCTTGAAACTGAAGGGATCAATCGTTTGAACTGTCCTGCCCTATCTCCTGACATGAATCCCATAGAACATGCTTGCCAGGGCAGTGGCAGCACGCAGAAATCCACCCAGGAGTGTACAAGAGCTTGTTCATGCGGCCCAAGAAGAATGGCGAAATATTCCTCAACAGAATATCAATAATTTGGTAAACAGCATGGGCAGGCGACTTAAAGCTTGCATAAATTCTAGAGGTGGAAATACTCTTTATTAAAAGTTCTCATGCAGGTTCTCACTTAACCTTTTCTTTAAAAAGAATCAATTTGTATTTAATTTATTCAATTTCTAAGAATACTTTTTATGTTTGAAGCAAGTTTATTATTGGATAATAAAAAATTTTGACAAATATACACTCCATTTATAATGAACACATTTTTTTTCGGAGATTTAGGGTGATGCAAAACTTTTGAATCTATGTGTATTATATAAGAATATTACCTTAGAAATGATGACAGTTTAAATAGAAAAACACAGTTTTAAACTTGTCACTGACACAAAATTAAACAAATAAAGTACGAATTTACGGTAATTACGTTGACTCGCATATAATACAAAAACAATGCGAAACGAATTATTTCACTCGTTGCGACAGTTACAATTTCTTCCGCCAGAGGTCTCATTGAATTCTACTCCGCCCAATTTTAACTTTTTTTGTGCGAAATTTGAAATGTATTTTAAAAACGTAAATTTCTTCTTAAATTTTGTTGGATGTAGCTTATGCGTATAAACATCGTGGAGCAATTTGTTAAAGTCACTCATCATGTCCATTATATTTATTCTTTCCAACCATTCTTTGAAGAATCTTGCTTGAAACAAGAATTTATCCGAAAATCCCCACTATTAACGAAATGAGTATTCAATTAATTTTTCAAAGAAGTTCTCTAAATACGCGTATTGTTTCTGCTATTCAATATAATTTCAAATGACCAGATAATGGCTAGTTTAACATTCAACATATCTCATTGATTATGAAAATTATTAAATCATGTAAACGTCTAAGCGATAAGTAAAATCAACAATGAATAGAACCTCACAAGGAGTGTCGAGCTTTCACGCCTATCAAAACATGAAATCCGCCACTGAATGACTTTTTTGTAGTACAATGTAGGAGCCTTAGGTAAGAATTGCCTTTTTGGCAAATGTGTGCCTCATTGTCCAGTGGCGGTCGTCAACGGCCCCTGGAACTTTGGTGATTTATGAACATGTAGTGGTCAAATTTTTGATTTACTGTTTTCAGAATAAACGAGAATGCAATGCCGTAGAGAAAACTTGGAATTAAGGGATAATAAAATTATCAGATAAAACGTAATATTTTCGTTGAATGTTCCAAAAAGATAGACCAATATTGGTTTTTCTTGAAAAAAAAAAATACAGAACGTAGATGTGTCTTTAACATAACAAACATAAATTATTCATTCTTATATGTACAAAAAAATAAAAATAAAACCTACTTTCATTTGCTTTATTAGATACTAGAATGGACCTTCTCAGTAATTAATTTTTAGTTACGTCAAGTAGCCTACGGCCTTGAAAATTATAGTCTAGTAGTATATTAGGATTTTGCAGAAATTAATTTCCTTGTTTTTGATAACTAACTCACAAACTGAGCATTTTTTCGCTTTCAAATAAACGTATATTTGTCTTATGTATGTATGTATGTATTTTAGGGTGACATCCACTGAGACCTAAAAGATCTATTGTGCCCCCTTACTTCTACTTATTCCGAGGAGAGTCTCAGAAGCTAGTAGTTCTTTCAGTCCATTTTCCCGAAGGAATTATAGGATGTCTGCAGGCTTCAACTTAGGTGAATGTTTCTCTTAAATCTAGTAATCTTCCAGGTGCTGTGCTCTATAGGATTCTGAAATGCTGTGCAGTTGGAAAGTATGTGGATGTAGGTTTCTTCTTCCATTCCACAAAATCTGCATTCTTCTTCCTCTACTATTTTGAGCTTTTTCAGGTGCCCATTCAGGCGACAATGTCTCGTTAGGATTTCTGTTAAAACTTTTAGCGCAGTTTTAGTTTGACTTATGCATTCATTTGATCTCAACAAGTTGTAGTCACCCAGAAGAGTTTTTGATTGTATAACTGATCTTTTCTTTTCTCGGCTTTACCTATTTCTCCCAATATTACATTGGAGCTGATTCTGCAAAAGGGTTCAGGACCCCAGAAAGGTATTTCAGTCCCCCTCTTTGCTAGTTCATCTGCTATTTCATTTTCTTTTATTCCAGTGTGTCCTGGAATCCACAGTGAGGTGACTATATTGCTCTCACCTAGTTCATTGAGTTTGTCTAGGCATTCCCACACCATTTTGGAACTGATTACATAAGAGCTTAGTGCTTTAATGGCTGCTTGAGATAAGCATATAAATATAAAAGAAAAAACAATAACAGATATGAAATTTTTGATTTAAATCGTTTTGAGATTATTAGGGGAATGTCCCAATGAAATTATATTTATTATATGTAGAGCTTCAAGTAATTGATAATATATTATTTTTTTATGTAATCGACAATAAGACCTACCAAATTAAAACTTATTTAATTACCTAAACCATAATTATTCTTGAAATTAATTTTCAAAAATAGCTGCAAGAAACGACTATCTCAAATACATAAACGTAGTTTAAACAACAAATAACTTAAACATCAATCAAGGTCATCAAAACTTACTAAAGGTAAAATCTTGTCGATGCTTATATGCAAATGTCTGTCATTTGCCGTTCTCTTCAGTCGCTTAAATGCTATGCAGCCGATTATTAATTGATAGCTTCGAAGAATATCGTGGGTTTTTGCCTTAATATTTTCTTCTAGGAACTTAGATGAGCTATGGGTATACAGACTAGATATTATACTCCAATTTTCGTTTGCTGTTAATATTGTGTTTTATTTGACTTGCTGCTTCAATCGCTTTTTGTCTTTTTTACATCTATTTTGATGTTGCACCCTTCAACAATTGAATAATATTATTTTTTGATATAACAAGAGCTAAACCAATTTTAATTATGATAATAGACACCTTTTAAATTTTGGTGTTAAAATTTATTTATATTTATTGTATGAACTATTTGATTATATAAGAAAATAAAACTATATATTTACATAATTAGTCTGCCTGAATTTTCACTCAGCTTTCGCAAATAATTGCAATTAATTTAGAAAAAATCATACAGAATCTAAAAAAAAATTCCAAATAATACTCAAATTGCATTATTTAAACATGGTGAATATCTATACGAATCTGAATAAAATATTGATATTTTATATTAACAAATATGTAAGCGTAAAAATTCCTACTCCACGTCCATGGCAATACAAAAATTACATTCGATAAAGATCATCATGCCTTAAGGAATTTTCTGAACCGCATTATGGTGACTTTGAAAAGTATACAATGTGCTAAACACAAGTGCTACCCGAATGCCTTGTAAAGAGATGATCGGTTAGACTAAAGTTATAAATCTTGTATTTTTAAATGTAATTGACAGTGGTAAATAGATGTCATTGTAAGATAAAATGAAAGGTCATCCAATCCATCTGATTGTAAATCTGGATATTTCGCTTTTTGTTTAATAATTTTTTTTGGGCTTTGGTGTATTATACATTAACTCTTAGGGATATTGTTACATACTATTCGGTGTACATATGGAATATAAGTTATGGCGAGTAGGATGTTATTAACCAAAACATGATGTTTTCTCAATGTTAATAGTTGGTGGTGGACAAAATCATAGTGGGGAATCAATTATTTTTAATATTTTTATGATCACAAGGTTTTTATGTTGATTTTAAAATTCAGCTTTTGAATCATTCAAATAATCCGCCATTTATGCTGTAACGTACACACTACAAGAGAAGTTAGCTACATAAACATTTTTTTCGGATTCACTGTGCAGAGCCGCAATACCTGATAAATAGGAAAAAAGTAGTAAATTACAATAAAAATTAGCCAAAAGCCTTTTAGTTTTCAGGTAATAATTTATTATTCACCAAGAAAATAAATACCACCCTTTCATGGCTAATACTTTTATGGCTTTATTGTATGATATTAGCCCATCTCAGGTCAGTTCAGTTTCTTAGATCGTGAAAAATACCTAATACTAGTAAATCTTATATAATTATGTTTATAGATTTTAAATAGTATGTGATTGGTTGATACTGGATGTCTTCCGAGGAAAATTGTTTGGAAAAATATGTGTTGCTCACTCAACAGTATATTTTGGACATACAATATATATACAGGTTTTGGAAAAAGTATGGAACCAAGTAAATATCTTTCGTTGTGTCAGATAGGGACCAAAAATTATTTTATTAATTTTATTACCAGTTAATCTTGACAACGGTAGCTGGAACGCTACCGAAACGTCGAAATAAAAAATAAAAAACATTATTGTGGTTTGATTCCCAAAAGAATGAGAGAAAAAAGAATAAGTAATGCCACAAGGAACTTACAGAAGATATTCAGTTGTATGGTCTGGTTTTGATATGTCTGATTGGTGTATTTGTTATTTCGTTCCCAGTGTCGAATTTTATTTCATTTGTTCCTGTCTGAATGGATAGACGAGCCATAAACTCTCATTAGTGTAGTTTTGTTTCGTTCCACAAAGTGAAATGGTCCAGCC
>CAJUYG010000534.1:128540-141637 GCA_910591675.1 Galerucella calmariensis | reverse complement strand
AAAAAAAAATTGTTGATTAAATCATGATTGCTGTAGCCTTCTAGTATGTGTAAAAAAATTATTCTAAGGTTAAAAAAATTTTGGTGGCATATGTCTATCTCTTCAACTAATGTTTATTAACAATCAGATTACTCAGCAGCTAAATATAAGGTATCGAAACCGCGTTTGTTGCATTCAGTTCGTGAATAAATAACGTTTTTCTACAACCCTATACAAAAAGTCGTCATTTTGTAATAGAATACTTTCAGCGAAAACGTGATTTCCATCACCAGTGGGAGAAACTGTCATAACGTTAACTTTCGTCTCTAGTGACAAAAGTTGAATTTATATTTTCAATTATTTACCGACCTCGTGTATAATGTATTGACGAATTTTGCTTATTACTAAACAAAGATAGGAATCATTTCATTAATAAGAATACATTTTTTCATTTTTGTTTTTACGGCGCATCATCATCTAGAGTGATATCAGTTAACAACATAATATCTTCTACCTCAAGTCATAAAAATCTTGATTGTAATACTCCTATAATTTTGAATAGTTGCTCGAATGTAACAATTAACCAATATTTAAATCTCAAACATTACTAAGCCATAAATACATTGATATGAATACAAAGATGGAAATATACAACAAAATTACAGTACCAACTATAACTTATGCCAGTGAGAACTGGGTACTGCAGAAAAAGCATGAAACAAAAATAAATGCAATGGAAATTAAATATTTAAGAAGAATAGCAGGTAAAACGAAATGGGACAAAGTAAGGAACGAAGAAATCGGAAGCATAACTAATCAAGACCCAATAATATCAAATATTAAAAAAAACAATTGAACTGGTTTGGCCACCTAGTAAGAATGAAGCAAGATAGAATTGCGAGAAAAGTTATGGAAATGGGAATATCAAGAAAAAGACAAAGAGGAAGACCCAGGAGGAAATGGATAGACCAGATTGAAGAAATTGGAAAGACATTAGGAGAGATGAAGGCATTAGCCAGGGACAGAAAAGAATGGAAAACATGGGTTCAGAAAGAACTCCATTCCGTCGCCTGAGAAGGCATATGGATAAGAGAAGGAAAGAAAGAAAGAAATCATAAGTAATGTTCTGAAAAATTCCGTTATTTTCAATTTCAAATAAAATATTTGTTCAATGTTCTTTTTCAGTATATTACTATGATATAGACAGGGTTGTAGAAAAAATTAAGTGTTTCACTCGTCGAAAACATTTTTTGAAGCTCGTGAACATTACAGCCTCGGCAGGTAAACTGTTCTACTCGCTTCAAAAAATGTTACTTTCGTCACTCGTAAAACAATATACTATTTATGAGAAAAAATAGTTATTCATATTGCTACATAAATTGCATTAATATTTTGCGTCCGAAAATCAGCTGTTTTTATCATTTTTTTTTTACTTATTCATCTGCTGTGGCTATATACAATGGAATTTTCACATTTTGAAACAAGGAATTTTATAGCAAATTTCACGCTCTATCACTTTGTTCCTAGGCATCAACAAGATAAACTTAATACATTTCTAGTAAAATTCAAAAACAGGTCGAAAAATAGGACCATTTTTGGTTGTTTTGGCTATAAACTATTAAAAGCAACGGTATTCGGTTTGTGGTCAGTGAAAATGGTAAATGACCTGCCTTCTAGTAATTGACGGAAGTATTTCACGGCTTGATACATTGCTAACAGTTCACGATCATAAACAATGTATTTGCGTTCTGCTGAAAAGAAAGCGAGTGGTTGCAAATCTCTTTCATTTAATTGCTGCAATTACATAGTATGGTTATTTATAAAGAGATCAAAACACCTACTTCATTCGGTTTTTTCTTCATTTGATTAAATTGGACAAGGCATACCCTCTTCTTGCTATATTCCACATTAGTTCGCAAACTCAAGTTTACAAAGCCGTACTAAAGCTATTGTTCTACTTTTCGAAAAAACGTGAAGAGACATGTCATCTTAGAGTATATTTTTGTAAATGAAACTGTTCTTAAAGAATTCCACTTTAATGAAAAAATATACAGGGTGGTCCGTAAGTAATGGACCAAAGTCAAATGGAAGATTCTTCCGTTTTTGCGACAAAAGATACACCAATCATTCGTCTAAAAAGTAAGTGGTTTTCAAGATATTCGCATTTTTAAGCCCCCCTAGATAAATTTTATTTCATTTAATAGGACAGTAGTAGGCGCTGATGTCAGCTAATTTATTATCGGCTATAATATAGCAAGAACATTGATAATTTGCGTTAATTTTGCCATAACTTTGATCAAAGAGATAGCTTTGAGGTAACAACCCTCCGTCTTCGGCGCCGGGTTGTTACCAAGCAATACGCTTTCAAGATCTATGCCAATATTATAGCAAATTAACAATGGTCTTGCTATATTATAGCTGATAATAAATTTGTAGACATCAGCGCCAACTAACATTATTATTTTTCTGGTAATAGATTTATGTAGGGGGGCTTAAAAATGCGAATATCTCGGAAACCAGTAACTTTTGAGACTAATGATAAGTATACCTTTTTGATGATGTATTTTTAATATTTTTCAATAAATAGAGTTAACGATAAATAAGTTAATCGCACAGTTGCACTAACAACATAGCCTTTGTGGCGCCCTCTAGAAAATACACACAATACTCACAATTTCTAGTGCGACTAGCATTTGCAATTTCGATTAATAAACCGCAATGGCATTCGCTAAGTGTTTGTGGCATCAAACCGTGTTAGCATACCAACAAACATATTCATATACGCTCCTGAAAATAAAAAGAAGAATGTTGTGTATCGTAGAGCATTACAATAAAAAACATATTATTGAATTGTTTTTATTGGTTTAGTTAGTTAAATATAGGACAACGTCTGTCGGGTCAGCTAGTCGAGAATAAATTATTGACCAAATTTACATATTACCATTGATGGTACCTTGAGAATTGATATCGTCAGGTAATTTTTAATCTTCCCCTGTCAGTTTTGAATTTTCCTGGTAATTAATGTTTAGCGTTTCAATAACTTCAAAAAATATCAAATATTCCAGACCAAGTATTTTAATTTCATGTGCATTATACCATATTTGTACATAAATATATGTCGTTGTCTTGTTGACTTCAAGTTTCACCATAATCTGAATATGATTGTTGAATAATTTACTTCATTATGTTTGTGGCTCTAGGGCATACGACGGAATCAGAAGAATCACTAACAATGTTTGATCGATGTAATAGTGCGTAACTAAATTGACCATTTTCGAAGGTAGATTCGTATCCTTTAAGAGCGTGTTCTCTTATAAACTTCACAGCTACATTTTCAGATACTTTCGACATTTCCATACGATGTCCCCACGTGACTAATGCTAATGGCTGAAAATAAAAAAAAAATATCATATCAATAGATGTCAAGATAAGAGGATCATAATTTTACAATGCCTTACAAATTTGAAAATTAATTTTTAAAGAGTAGACCGTTAGGTGAGAACAAACATCTACTTCTCGGGCTATGTGCCCCAACAGACAATGAATTACAGTTCCAAGTTAAACGGGGTTGGAATATCTTCACATAGTCCGAGATGTAGATGTTTGTTCTTGGTTTTGTTCTTTGAAAGGTAATTTTTAATAGTATATCTTGACATCTATTGATAACGCGCTTTACTTAGTGTGATCATTGTTACAGGAAGATAAAATTGTTTTCCCTACCGTGCGTGAAGTAGCAACAAAATATAACGTTTTATTGGGCGATCGGCTGTAATGACAGCGTTGCTCAAACAGAGCTCACTGCTATCTACATCGCCGCAAAAGAAATTACCAAAAGAAACTCCACAGGTAATAAAATTCACATCCTTGCGGATAGTAGACAAGCACTACTAGCCCTGAACAGACCACGTATCACATTAGGCCCAGTACTGGAGTGTCACCTGTCCCTGATCGAAGCCTGTAGCAACAACGAAGTCACTCTAGGCTGGATCAAGGAGCACAGTAAATCGAAAGGTAACCACATTGCCGACTCACTAGCAAGGAAAGCATCCTACCAAAAACTCTTGGGACCTGGCACTTTCATTGGTCTGTCGGCGTCGGCTATGATTGATCTAATAAAGGAACACTTCCTTGAAAAGTTTAAGGGTAGATGGGACGATGCAGAAGGTTGCAGGCTTGCCAAGGCACTGCTGCAGTATCCAGTCAGCAAAGTAGACAAAAAATACGTGACTATGAACAGACTGAACCTTCGGACAGCCACGGGTATTCTGACCGGTCACTGCCACCTACGAAAACACCTCTACACACTGGGTCTGTGTGACATTTCAGTTTGTAGAGGAAGATGAGACTGTCGAACACATTCTTTTTGAATGTCCGACACTCTCTCAATTTAAGATTTCTGTAATCGGTGATTACAGGCTAAGGTGAATATTTTATAGCTGAGTACACATGACTCGAAAGTCAAGAAAACATATTTGTATTCTGTGTAAATATTAATTTATTAAAATCGCATAGCGCTTTCGGCTATCAAGCCATCTTCAGTGCTTACCTGCAAGTAAGTAAAAAAGTTGGAAAATGTAAAAGAAGTTTCTTGTATAAAAAGAAAAAAGAAGTTTCTTGTATAAATTACCTGACGAGTAAGTAATTATAATCTACTTCTTTTACATTTTCCAACTTTTTTACTTACTTGCAGGTAAGCACTGAAGATGGCTTAATAGCCGAAACCGCTATGCGATTTTAATAAATTAATATTTACACAGAATACAAATATGTTTTCTTGAAATTACAGGCTAACACAAGTCAGCATGAGGGAGTTTACTTCCGGCGACGGCAAGTAGGCTGGAAGACGAGCTAGAAGGAAGTCTGAAGTCAGAAGGATGCACAATGGGCCAATTGTGGCCTAAGTGCTGTGGGGTCACCCACACTTCAAATTCTTACAGATACAGAACGTTTTATTTTGTATTACCCTTTTCATGCTCTCTCCTTCTAAAACAAATAAATCGTTTTTGCTTTTACAATATGTCCCCCTAAGTTGGAATCATATGGACAACTTTTTTATTATCAATTTTAAGAAAAAGTTATTCTTTATAAAAAGTTTTGCATTATCTTAAACCTATAATACAGTCATCAAATATTGAATTTTTTAGTCGTATACGAGGTTTGTCAAATAATATTAGTTCACTCAAGAGTAAAGTACCTTTAAATTTGACAATATCGAAAAATGTTACTAAAAAAAGTGGATCCGAATTAGAAACTATGATTAAATATGTAATTACATTCATTTGAATTGAAACTTTAGATTATTTTTGGAACTTTAGTTCTTTACGCCAGGTTATGTTTGAGCGACCAGGGGTCGCGACGCAAAAGATCTGACCGTTACGCGTTACGTTACGCTACGTCGCTTCGTTATGTGCCTTGCTTGCGTGCTTGTGCCTCCTTAGTCTCTCTCTCGTTTACGAAGCAGCGATTCATAATAATAAATATGCTCCTGCCGGGATTCGAACCCGGGCCGCCCGCGTGCAATGCGAGCATTCTAACCACTGAACCACCGATGCTATATTGAAATTCTGGTAAACTGGTATTCGCAGTGCTAGTGATCTACTTGAATTTGTTCGGATGAATTTTTACTATTATTTCCATAATTTTTTTCCGCGATTAAGGGGTCTAGCACATTTACTTTTCGAAATACAGGGTGTTGAAATTTTGAAAACTTGAATGTTTTGATTCGATAACTTTAAAATGGATGGATAAATTGATTTGACATTTGGTAGGTAGTTTTTAAATGTAAAAGGGCATATTTTGAAAGAAATTGTAGTTTGTGCAACTAGTGTGGATATGATGGTCATATAGCACGAGGATATGGACAATCCACACGAGTCGAGCAGCATATTTTTTCTACGACCCACTTAGGAAAAAATCTAAAAAATAAAACTTTCTATAAACTGTAATATAACTTCAAATTAAAAATTTAACAATTCAATTTTATGTTTCCACTAATTTTGTGGTAAACGTACAGTTCTTGAATGTCCAATTCGTATAATGATACGGTTTCCTTTTTTAAATATACGATGCTGTTATAAGTAGATGTTGCCAGTCGGACTCCCTCATGAAGAGTACCGTACCATTATCTATAATAATGAATATTCTGCTAAATATTTCAAACGTCTACCTGTTGTCGTTATTAATATCAATCAGAATGATTATTTAAAAATAAAATTAACAATACAAAAAAATTCCTCGCGTGGAATCGAACCCGGGTCTACCACGGGGAATCGAACCCGGGTCTACCGCGTGAGAGTCTGGTGTGCTTACTACTCAACCACCAAAGAATACGCAAATTGTTTATCTATAACGTCAGACGTATTACATAACTTTTGCTTAAAAGGAACTACTAAAGTTCCTACCGTGTGTCCCGCGACACGTTCTACCTTTTTTTTTACTATTGTTTCTATTTTGACATGAACATTTATCTCTTGTGATTACGATACACATGATAGTCTATCAGTTTTTTTATGTTTTTTAATAATTTTGCATTTAAAACGCGAAATAAGTGCTTATTCATTTATTTTGCAAATAATCAAATACATTCAAACACTAAGTTATAAAACTAATAACATCATATTAATGTTAGAAACAAACAAATTTAATTTTTACTCATACTAATGTTTCGACATATCCAAATTTTTTAGTAACATTTTTCGATATTATATCAATATTAATGTTTGTTTAGTATCGATATGGACTTAAATAGATCTGACGAATTTGATAATACTCCTCCAAATATTTTAATCAGTGCACAAAATGCCACTGAAAATGTATTACCAGAAAAGTCTATATACATATATTTATGAACCAAAATACAATGCTTCCATGAAATAGTACAAGGAGAACAAAATATTCGGAAAACATAATTTTGGCGTATTTATCGGATTCATTTAACGTTCGATCTTTTGGTAGATTTATCCTGTGCATAAAAGCACCATAAAATATAAAAACAACGTTGATATTTTGAAATTCAAGAAGTTAATAGCGCTTCTCAAACAAAAAAGTAAAGGTTGTAAAATTTTTGCAAGAGAAAATCCAATTATTTTTCTGTTGGAAGCTCCAGATTCCCAGTTTTTAATGATCAAAGTAAGGAAATGTATGTAAAGAGGGAATCATTAAAAAAACCACCTCCTCACTTCTTAGAAATCAGACAACCTGGGACATGCCACAAGACGGCATTATGAAAAAGTATTACTTCTCAAAGAAATTCGTTACGGAATTAAGCAACAAGAAGGAATGGGATCCAAATACCATTACCAGACTTGGAAAGAATGCCATTCAATGATTTCAATGGTACACAGACGGCTCAAAAGCAATAAAAGAAACTAGGATAGGAGTGTTCGGGCCAGGAACCAAACACTCTGAAAGCTTGGGAAAAACCCCAAGTATCTTTCAAGCGGAAATCCACGCCATAAAAAAGTGCGCCCAGTTCAATATTGATAAAGGATACAGAAGACAAAGGATTATCATAATGTCGGATAGTCAAGCAGCCATTAAAGCACTGAGCTCTTGTGTAATCAGTTCCAAAATGGTGTGGGAATGCCTAGACAAACTCAATGAACTAGGCGAGAACAATATGGATTCCAGGACACACTGGAATAGAAGGAAATGAAATTAGCAAAGAGGGGGACTGAAATACCTTCTACAAGGAAATGTATCAGTTTGAGTGCCCTGCATAAAATTGAAATATTTTGTAAAGTTACGAAACGAGATTTTTGGTGTTCGTATGGTGTGTGAGCATACTGACATATTGATATTTTCGTTGAAAATTGAAAAAAATACCAAGTATTTGTTATCGTTGTATTCTAAATATAATGACACGCAATTTTCAATGACAATATACAGAGGGTGCGATTTGAAAATAAAAAGTGAGGGGTAGCTACCACAGGGCTGTAAAATGAAAAACATTATAGGAAGTCATTAGGAAGGCACTTTAATGCCATTCAAAGCAGTTTTTTTATTTATTATTTATCTGGTCAAATAAGCCTGTATACGATAACTTGGGACACCCTGTAGATATAAATGATACCAATATTTTTAGAAATGAATTTTTTACGCTAAAGAGTTCAACTTACCCTGGATCTACTTAATAGATTATAAGGGGTTATAATATGCTTGAATAAACATCTCCGAACTATATCCTTGAGCAATTTTACTTCGTTTTTATTGGCACAAGGATGATACAACATAACAACAGCACCGTGTTCAAGACTATGTATCCACCGTTGTTTTGGAAGAAATTTGTATTCACCATATATAGGCCATAAAGGACGATGGGTACCACTGTAAAAAAATATATGTCAAATAGTAGAAAACATTCGATTTGTATCAAATAAAATATAAATTTTCTCTATATATTCCTTGTGGTATATTTGTTAGTCAGAGCGATGAATACAATGATTTGTACACAATGAGTGGTCAATTGCATAATGCCCAGACCGACTGGGCAAAAAATATTCATCACTTCGACCGGATGAAGTTCAGAATGACCGGTGATTGTGTACAGGGCTGTACGGGTGGATGCAAATCACCATCTTATCAAAACTGTTATTTATTAACCTAATTAACGTACCCAATTGACCAACAAAGAATAGTTGATTTATTACAACACAAAATGGGCACTTTAAATTGCATTTGCATCTTGTCTTTCTTACATTTGCACCTATTCAAGGTACAGTCCAAACATGTGCCAATCAATGAGTGCAGTTAACAGACAAAAGATTTTCTCTACTTTGCGGTCAAAGCTATGGAATTTCATCACTTTGAAAGAGAAGTGGTGGTCATTGCAGACAATTACCGGTCAAATCGATTTTCATCACTTTTTATGTGTGTATGTATGTATTTTGGGGTGACATTCACTGAGACCTAAAAGATCTATTGTGCCCCCTTACTTCTACTTAGTTTCTATGGAGAGTCTCAGAAACTAGTAGTTCTTTAAGTCCTTAGGATATCTGCAGGCTTCAACTTGGGTAAATGTTCCTCTTCTATCCAGTAATCTCCCAGGTGCTGTGCTCTAGGATTCTGAAGTGATGTGCAGTTGGAAAGTATGTGGATGAAGGTTTCTTCTTCCATGCCACAAAATCTGCATTCTTCTTCCTCCACTATTTTGAACTTTTTCAGGTGCCCATTCAGGCGACAATGTCCCGTTAGGATCCCTGTCAAAACGCTTAGTGCAGTTTTACTTTGACTTATGCATTCATTTGATCTCAACAGGTTGTAGTCACCCAGAAGAGTCTTTGATTGTATAAGCCCAACTAGATCTTTCCAATGGTGAGATCTTCTCTTTTTCTCAGCTTTACCTATTTCTTCCAATATTACATTGGGGCTGATTCCGCAAACGGGTTCAAGCCCCTAGAAAGGTATTTCAGTCCCCTTCTTTGCTAGTTTGTCTAGGCATTCTCACACCATTTTGGAACTGATTACACAAGAGCTCAGTGCAAGCAATAGGTTGCAAAATAGCAAGAAGCTTACAAATAGATACCGACAACACATTTTTTATATATTTTGGGCAAGAAATAAAACTTTTCAACACTTTTTTCAGGAATATACTTCCTTTTGCTACAGGCGATTCAAGGTCGAAAATCTCTGTTACAATTTAAAAAAAAAATCTCGGCCTCTACCAAAGATTATTAAAGTTTGCAGGTCTCAAATTACTCGTCGAGACTTGTTTTTGTGCTGTATTTTTAATCCTGGCACCACTATCCTACCAAGTCAAATTTAGGACTAAAAAAGTTGTAATTTTTACCGGTTGACTGTTTTCTGGCGTCACACTTGAAATAGAGTTTCCTACTGATTGCCGCTTGTTGAGATCCGAACAATCTCAAGCTTGTTTATATCTTGACTTATGTGCTCAAAAAATAGTTATTTATTTTCACAGATTAAGAATTGCTTAAGGATTTTCTGGAAAACTTAGAAAAAATATTGACTTATGTGCTCAAAAAATAGTTATTGATGTACTGTCTATTATATACAGTTTGTTCGGTGAATCTTCTCCCATGTATGAAATTATTCATATAGTACTTTTTGTAGTACGTCTTTTTCCTACTCACAGAATCTAAACCCCCGAAATGAATCCGTTTGTTCCATTACAATATAATATAACAAACAGAGATAGCCATATGCTGAATGTCGGCGATAAGTTTAACGCGAATTTGTACGTTGACAGATCAAAGACTTTGTTTACATTTTCATTCATTTTTTTGCCACTTGCATATAGGTACATTTATTTCAAAAACGACTATTTTATACCTGAGTGTTCGAATTATTGTGGTAAGTAAAGATTATTTTATTATTTATCTATTTCTTATTTAATTACTTCGCAATGAAAACTAACCTCAAATTGACATTTCATCATGGTTATGGATAGAATTCCATCAAACTGAATTATATGAAACATATTTTGCTTCCACCAATGTAGAAAATACTCACCTAATTTTCTGACAATGACAATTGAAGAGCTTTAATGGAGCTGACCAGTATTGCAGTCTTGAGAGCCAATTTTCTACGTGAATATATGGAAAACCTTTCAAGTACTCACCCAAAAGAACTTGTATTTTTGGATGAAACATGGATCTATTCGAAAGGAAATAAAACATATTCTTGGCAAGACAACTGCACTAAAAGTGTATGTAAACCAGATGGTTATGATGGTAAGATCGGTAAGAGGCGAGGAAAAACATGGCGCGTAGTTGTCAAACATACAAATGGCGTACGGTACCTATTTTACCAAGTAAAATTTAAAATACAAAGGTAACTGACAGTACCAACGCCACTGAAACACATGAAATGAAGGTTGTTAATTTTGTATTAAGTTTATAAACAATCTTCAAAATCCCTACCCATCTCTGTTATATCGTTTACTACATAACATATCTTCATCACTGCAAGGTGACTTGCCACTGCAGGAAAAAACAAATTTTTGTAACTTTTTAACTTTTCGATTGCTGTGTGTATTTTTGCCCAATATATATAAAAAAATTTGTTAATAACAAATTACTGACCACTCGTACGCAAAAAAGTCACTAAGGTTTTAGTGTTTTCAATAACTCAATGCACCTAAAGTTTGGCAAGTTTATCTGAAGCTACGCGGCATCGGCAAGAAGCGTGGAAACATGGCGCATATCAGTCATAAGCGTACAAACGGCGTACGGTACCTATTTTACCAAGTAAAACTGAAAATACAAAGGTCACTGACAATACCAACGCCACTGGATAAATCAATATCAGTCAATTGAGGAAGTGAGAGGGAAGAACACTCGCACGCGCTTGTCAATAAGAAGTCAGCTGGTCAGGCCTTTCGATAAAAATCACCAATTATGTAATTCGAAGGGTGTGGTAATTATAGTTTTCGTACAACGCTGCCAGAGTTTGAAGAAGCCCCCATATTTGGAAAAGTGTTCATCTTTTAATATTCGTAAATTGAAAAAATATTGTTGATAGAAAAAATCCAAGGAAACAAACACATTAAAGAATTAACGTTCAATCATATTGTTAATAATAAAAAGTCTGTTTTCTAATTATTATCATTACATACTTAGCACTTCAGCTTTTTAATAGTTAAACGTGGCAATATCGAATGTTTTCGACTGCACTCCTTTGACGGCTTCCGATAAACTTGCCGCTGACCTACAGTACAAACCATCTCGAGCAATAGACCTAGAAATGGTTAATATAAAAGTAATAAATTGAACTTACAAAGTTGGAATTAGACTATTGTACTCTATGGATTCATTCATGCATTTATGGGAGGCCTGAAAAATATTTATTAATCAATAAAATATTCAGTTATAGTGTAACTATTGTTAATGTGATGACCCATATTTTTAATCCCTTTGAAGGAAAAAGCCGCCAATTGGTGTGCATAATTTTTTTTTATAAATTCGAATATTGTGAAATAATGCTTCTCAAATGTAATTCAAATTAATATAGTGGATTAAAATTAACATGCATACAATTTGTAATACAATTCAAGGTCATCACATTAACATTAGTTACACTTTAACAAAAAAATGGAATATTTAGAAAAACAAATCGGCACTCAAGTTTAAAATATTTATTCATCAACAAAAACCAATTCACATAAACTGGTTTTTGATGCTTATACAAGAAAAATATTTTGATTCAACAACTTTCCTACATAACATTTGAGTGACTTAGTGGGCCAGTTAAACAATTCATTTCCGTAATGGAACTGTTCAACTTAACTTAATAATTCCCTTTGTTAGTTACTACAACATAAATATGAAAATGTTACTAATGGTCCAGTCGGGTTAGCATTAAAGGTGAGTGTAAGAGCAGTAGGCGAGATTTTTGATGGAATCCCTTAAAAATATCATGGTTAATGACAAACAATTTCCTCCACCGGTTTTTAGGCTGTGGTAATTGCACAATAACAGTTTATAGCCAAAACAATCAAAAATGGGCCTGTTTTTCGCCACGTTTTCGATTTTACTCGAAAACTATCAAGTTTATCGTGCATATTTATAGGAACAAAGTTATAGGGCGTAAAATTTGCTATAAAATTCCGTGGTTCAAAATGTAAAAATTCCCATCTTTGCAGCCACAGCGGATGGATAAGTAAAAAAAATGGGAAAACAGCTGTTTTTCAGAGGCAAAATACGAATTTAATTTATGGAGCAATGTAAATCATTATTTGTCTTAAAATACGTTATTTTTTCACGAACTGAATGATAGTTATTCGAAAAATTCACCTACCCGGTGACTGAATACGTCAATGACGGACAATATATGGATGTGAAACAGCACAAATACTTGATAAATCCAAAATAAAACGTTCAATATAATTTCAATTTCTACTAATTAATTATGACATACGAGTAAACATCAAAAATCTTTCACGACATAAAACATCAAAAAATCTCTAAAAACAATTTTTTTTCATATATATAGATAAAAATATATTCGGTATAAAAAGGAATTACGTGAAGATTTTGTATTCCGTTTTTATTCCAATTTTGACAGCACCCTGTATAATAAAAAAGGTAACTTCACAGTGTAAACGATGGAGTGGGTATGTGGTAAATAGTTTCTAAGAAATTTAAACTTTTATTCAAATT
>CAJUYG010000534.1:69040-127823 GCA_910591675.1 Galerucella calmariensis | reverse complement strand
TTGAGCTCCTCATTAGTGCTAAGCTCGAGTAGCTCTTCTTGCAGTACAACATTTTCCACTTCAGTTTTATCATATGGATTTATTATCCATGGTGGTATATCCATCGACAGAATGTCTTCAAATCTGATTTTAAAATCATCATACAGGGCAATCAAATGTTGAACATACGTCTGAATATCTTCGTCGAGGCATTCTACCTGCGATAAATTTGGAAACTGGGAAAATTCACGCCGACCAATATTTTGCTTCATAAGTTTCAGTTTACCAAGAAAAGCTGAAATTTCACTCTTTGTTTTTATCAAATTGAGGCTGTCCCCTTGTAACTGTTGGTTGAGGTCATTGAATTTTTTGAACAAATCTGTCAAATACGCAATGTCTGCTTTAAAATTCATGAGGTTTTCTTTTAAAACAGGATCTTTAGTGTTCAGAAACTCTAAAACAGCGTCGAAAAGCAAATAGAATTTTGATAGACATGCACCTTTCGACAACCAGCGTACTTCGGTATGTAGCAGCAATCGTTGGAAGTCCTCATCATTTTCTTCGCACAATTGTGCAAATAAGCGCGTATTTAATGCATTGCTTCTTATTTTGTTAACGGTATTAATCACAAATTGAAGCGCTTGGTGCAATCTATTACTCAATTTTTTCGCTACTAGATGTTGTCGGTGGATGACACAGTGAATTGCAATTACCTCTGGTATAATCCTTTTAAGATGACTTATAAACCCACGATATCGCCCGACCATGGCAGGAGCTCCATCTGTTGCCACCGAAATAATGTTTGTGAATGCAATTGATTTTTCCGTAAAAAATCATTCAAAACATTAAAAATTGATTCACGGGGTCACCTAATACATTTTTATAGACCCCCGTTAACGAGTTGTGGACCCCCATTTTTTTCCACGCAAGCGTAGACCCCTGTCGGGCTCCCGTGGACCCCTGGGGGTCCACCTGGACCACTTTGGGAATCAATGATCTATACCAATGGTAAAATTACACTTTTTTTGCTGTATAGACCCAAATGCTTAATTACTATATACAAAAAAGTATGAGAGAAGAATAGTTTATGCAGCTTGTTTTTAATAACACTTGTATCTAGGGTTGTGGATTTGACCGATCAACTTTTTTTTTGTCAATTGACTGAAATGGATTTAAAAAATAAAATTGCAAAATGAGTCCATCCAGGAGCACATTGTAAATTGTATGTATAACTTAATAAGTATTTTATTTTTAAATATCAAAATATACATGAACAACATTAAAAATATTAACACAAAACTTAATAAACAAAAAATAGCAGACTCGGTTAATAATTTAAATTATTATGAGCGTAGTAATGATAGTATAGATTCTAATTTTCGAAATCCGAGTCTAGCTGCTCGGCTTCGGAAGATAAAGAAATATTATCTTCGGAAGATGAAGATATATCTAAGTCGGGTATTCTTCGACATTTATCAATTATATATCGATTTCTTAAATCATAATAAAACTCTCGATAAACAAGAAAAAGATGGTTTTTAAATATTTTATAAATTTCAATTGAAACTAACTGGTCAAATCTACAATAAAACTGGCGGGAACGAATCATCCGCTTTCCATTTTAACGCAAAATTTTTCGTGCTGCCGCCAGTCTTTCGGTCAAGTCAAATAGGTGTTGGTCAATTGACCATGCCCAACTCTACTTGTATCCATATTCATGCTTGTGCATCAATAAATTTTGATTGTGCAATATGCCATTATGTAATGATAAATGAATATCATGTAGCGTTAGTTGCTACTGAATATTTTTTGTAATTTCAAATAAAGATGATGTATAATACTTGCCACATAAATCGTAGGTATCTTCTCAATGCTGTGAATTGGATGAACATAACTGCTAGGTTGATAAAGCTCTTTCTTGTTGAAGCAAGTGTAATTGACTGGATTATTGTCCCAATCAAGTACTAAGTTGGACTAAAAAAACAAATTTCATTACTTACTTCAAGCAACAATTATTAAATATGGGAAAAACAATTTATCATTTGATCTCTTTGTTTTTAGAAGGTGAAGAAGGGTGAAGAGTGAAAAAATACAAAAATGTTAGACAATTATGATGAATTTGTGATGATAGTCCAAACCATTTATTTAATGATGACAGTGACATCAAACTGTTATATGAATGAGTTTCTCTCAAATTTTAAAGGGGTCTTGAGGTAGACTATATGGAATGAAAATACTTTAAATATGTTAACAATATATTCATGTTAATACTAGTAGCAGAATATTAAAAATTAAAAAGGAAATATTCACAAACAAAAATCTACAAAACAATGGTAGTGAAACACATAAGGTAATACAGTTTAAAAAAAGGACACAAAATATCAAGTGTCAATTTACACTTTAGTAATCAAAAGACCCTCCAGGACTTTTTAAATAAAATTGTGAATTGAATAAATTTTGGGAAAAAATGCCTATGCCCTGCACTAATACTTGATGTTCAGAAACAATATAATGAGTGAAGAGATTGAATGATTCTATCACCAAAAAGTTTATTTACTGCTAGAAACATCTAGTTGCATAGAATAGTTTCAGCTAATAAATTAGCATAAAAAATAGTTAAATTAGAAATTGCTGCTATCAGCTATAATCCAAGAACATTGATAGTTTACGATAATTTTGTCATAGATTGGAGGATTGTTACCTTAAAGCAACACATTTGAGGAAAGTTATAGCAAAATTATTAAAATTTATCAATGTTCGAGGTATATTCTGTCTGCCTAGGCAGAAAAGTACCCACTTTGCTGCCTAGGCAGGAAAAGTAATACTTTGCTGATTGATATGTGTCAGCAAAATTAATATTTGCTGCCAATCGGAGAAAAAATATTTTTTCCGCCTACCTCTATCCAAAGTATGCATTTCCTGGCCTTGTAGGGAGCCAAGTCGTACTTTTTCTCCCTAGGGCAGAAAAGTTATTTCTTTGATGACGTACCTCCCTAGGGAATAAAAGTGACGTCATGGTACGTCATCAATGAAATAACTTATCCGAGAGAGGCGGAAAAATCACATGTATAACATGGGAGTAGAATGTCTTTTCCCCCCTTGAATGATTATTGACCTCCGCTACGCGTCGGGCAGTAAACTTCATCCTCGGGAGGAAAAGTAGCATTTTGCTCCCTTGTTATACAAATAGCTATTAAATGACCTTGGAAACGCTAAGACATAATCAATAATTACCCATGGGGTTCTTATCATTAGTAATAACCCAAGGACATTGATAATTGTTCGAGAAAATTTTATGACAGATTTCGAAAGCTTGTTGCCTACAAGCAACAAGCTTGAGAAAGTTGTCATAAAATTTTTGAGCATTTATCAATGTCCGAGGGTTATTCGGATAGAAAATTTTTTACCAATTATAGAATTACAACCAAATCGTGACATTTCCAAATATTGAATATTTGAAACTTCAAAATCGAAATAAATCAATAGGTATGTGTCCATAGCAACGTGAAAACAGCCCATGGTCTGTTATCAGTGTAATGTTGACATGATTGGGTGAAATTGTTCACATGATAAAAAATAAGGAAATTTTATTGGTTATTGGAGCTGTCAAAAAATTTTCAGTGATATTAATTGCTAATTGGCTATTTTTGAGCATGTGACTAAAAATACACAGTTTTAAAAGGTTTAAATGTCAAATAAAAAATTATCTATGAAAGATAACAAAATATATACAGGTAACAGTTTGTCAAAAATATATCTGTGAAAGTTAGCAAAAATAGCAATAAATAAAGTAGAAATATAAGAAAGTTTATAAAGTGAATTTGATTATGAGCACTTAATGATACACTCACAGACAAAATTATTGCATATTTTATTTTAGGTCTTTATTTCTTTTCCTTTAAGCACTTTTGTGATTTCTGTTGCTAAGTCTGTTACATTGGAGTGTTCTACGTATTTTGCAATTTATTACAGATTTAGTAATGTATAGACATATCTTTTATAATTGAATAAGCGATAACGTTAAATTAGCGGAAAACTATAAATGTGGCATAGTGTGCCTTGACGACTAAAACAGTTGTTTCCCTTTATTTAGCGTTGTCAGAATGACATTTTCAGTGCATTATTTCTTCAATCTGTAGTTTCAGTTAGTAAAATGCTTCATTTAAATGAGTTAGTCTCGGTTAAAATTGTTTGTTTAATCAATGAGGGGTACAGACAAGAAGACATTGAATGTCCATCAATCGACTGTTCCTCGGCTTATTCCACGCTATAAAATCGGACGGTTACAATTTGCAAGAGCACATGCTTACCGGAATGATCATTAATGGGGAAAAGTTCTTTTTACAGATGAAACAAGAATACACATATAATCTTAGCTTTGGTGGTGGTTCCATTATGCTATGGGCTGGCATTTCTTTGGAGAGTCGCACGGAGCTCATTGAAGTGAATTTGAGGATGAATGCTGACTGGTACATACGCAACATCCTTGCATAACATGTTATACCATATGTTGGCTTTATTGGATATGATAACTTTGTGCTAATGCACGATAATGCCCGTGCCCATGCCGCAAGAACAGTAAACCAGTACATTGTGGATGTCGGGATTGCGAAGCTAGAGTGGCCACCATACAGTCCTGACGCAAATCCCATAGAACATGTATGGGACATCCTAAAAAGAAATATTCGAGCACGGAATCCAGCCCCTAACTCAATTGCAGAATTAAGGATTGCTGCACAGGAAGAATGGAATCGAATACCACAAGAAACCATCAAAGAGCTAGAGGAGGAAATACTAAGTACTAAATTGTTATAATTTTGTCTTAAACTAATGTATCGTGTCCATGTTGTTGTTCTTTCCTAATTAAACGTTATTATCAAAAACAGGCCACTTCACTAATTTTTTCACGAATCTGTTGTAAAGATTAAATATGTAATTAATTTGATAATTAATAACTTAAAAGACTCCAATGTAATAGATTTATCAACCGAAATCACAAAAGTGATAAAGGGAAAAGAAGTAAAGACCTAAAATAAAATATGCAATAATTTTGTCCGTGATTGTATAAATATTACTGAGATATTACTTACTACTTACTTTTCCATTGTCACAGTGGAGATCTCTTATGCCCATTTTAATTTGATTAACAGTGCCTATCACATTTTTTGTTGTAGCTACAAGAGGATTTGAATCTTTTTCATTGGGTGAATGGGGAAACCAATTTCCATTCCATTTATCATTTTGGTGAAATTTTATGCCTAAATAAAAATACAATTACATTTTACAAAACCAAATATTCAACTGAAATTCCATTGTCTATAACAATTTGCTCAAAAAATACCAATACCATATTTTGTGTGTGAAATAGCTTTATTCAACTACAATAATCGTTTGAGAGTGATTCAATTATAATGCTTATTTAACAATTTGACATCTATCATGAACTAATATTAATTTGTAGAGACCTGCAAAAATGGTCTGAACTTTATCATTTGTACCAAATTCATTTCCCTAGAGAATTGTTATCATGCAATTCGCCAAGAGCCTAGATATAGTGATTACAGTAGGTGGGTAGCAGTGTGTGCCCAAATCATGTAGGAATGCTCACATTACTATCCACTATTTACATTCTCAACAATACTAATTCATACTGTCTCACTAGAACGTTTTACTGCATTACTTATTGTCCCTATTAATTCAAATGATATTTTTTGTGTTTATATACAGTTAGAAAGTCTTCTCATTGTGATCCATAAGCCAGTGTGTGTGTGTGTAATTGAGTAAGTGAATTTGAATTACAATGGTATAAAGCTTATTACAGCTTAGCTCTTCTGGCAAAATAAATGATAGATTAATTTGAAAAATTTAGTACAACTATTTGGATCCTTGAAATAAAATATTTTCTATACAGCAATGAAAAATAAAAAAAGAGGGAACAAGCTTGAGAAAAGAAGTGCTGGGTGAAATAAACAGGAGATATTTACTTCACATTAAATAATGATGTGTTCTCTAATATGAATTCATCTGAAAATGGAAATTAGGTATATATCCATTGTGAATTATGGAATCAGTGGGAGTATTGTAAAATCCTCTTATTGATGTTCACAATTCAAGTATGATATCTGTAGCTATCAGCCTAATATATCTATATAGCTGTGATAGTTAATGATGTGACAAGTGAATGTTATACTTGAGAATGCAGCAATTTATATAGCAGATTGAAAATTGTAGGATTTTCAAATTGGTAAAGTAAATATGTTGTTGAGGCATTATAGCTCTTCACTCGTCTCCAATCAAATAAACCTATTGATATTTTTGTCAAAGAAAGGAGAATTAATAGCACCTAATATTCTAAAAAAAATTTAAAATCCATATACCAGCATAGAGAAAGGAAGGATTTCTTACCTGAAGTAGTTAAGATTGATAAACACAACAATACAATATTTTTAAACATTAGGATTGCGGGTGCTAGCAAAATCAATATTAAAAAAAGTAAGATTAACGAAAAACGGTGAAAAAATCGATGAATCAGTCTGCTCAATATATTTAAAATCAACAGTACACCATACTATATCATATACCAAGGCTACTCTTTCTCAGTAAACTTGATTCTAGAAAATATATCAAATAATTTATTCATTAAATAAAAAAGACGAATAATAATACCACAGAACAACTTAATTCGGAACATATTGTCAACAAGAACAATGTCAATTGTCAACATTGACCACAGAATAGCCGAACTTACCGATCACTGCGCCCTTAGACAAGGAAAGAGAGTGGACGCGTAACCAGAGTCGTAAAACTGTTACCGCCTGCCACATCGCGGATGGGGTCAGCGGCGTAACATAATGTTTGTAATACATTTTTTCCAATGTAATAATACCAATTTGTTTTGAGAATGTATGAATGCTTGTTAAATGCACATAATGGGTTGGTATCAAAGGAGGGAAATCAATAAATTAATCTATCATAGAAATGAACACCTAGATTTAATCTTGAGAAATTCAAAAATTGGTTACTCACGCCACTGCTATAATGGTCGTTTTGAACATAGAATATACGATATATATGCAAATATTTAATGAACATTATTGAAACTCGTCATCCAAATACTAGTATTAGTTGAATTAAAGACTGAATAATTACATACTTAAAAATCATTTGTCAGAGATAATTCTTTCGTCATTTAAAAGAAACAAAACTACATAGTCCATTGTACATATAATTATTTGTTTGCCTGTGAAATGAAATTCCAATCTCCTTTTTCTCGCTTCGACTTCGGCATCCGTAAGCACAACAATTCACCATTTTTCAGCTCAAAAATAAATCACAATCTTAATAATGTTCACTTAAAAATTCACGAAAGAAACACACGCCGTTTTCGCTTTGTCTGCCACATATAAAATGGCGTCCAGCAAAAGTGTGTGACAGATCGCAAGTGTCAAATAAGGCGAAGTGCGGTATCCATATGCTTTCCTAATCTAAGACTGCGCCCGTCGCCCATAGACTTATGAGATACGTTTTAGCAATTTTAGCATTGTCTAACGTCTAATGCATATACTCCGAAAAGGTCCACTGATTCGGCCCTTCACCCAAGATGGCCATGCTTCACCAAGTGGTTGACAGAATCGAAAGATCATTGGACAACAAAGAATCCACCCTGGGTGTAATTATTCATAGATATCGAGGGAGCGTTTGATAAAACAACCTTTCCAACAATTACCCAGCAACTCAACTCCAGGAATGTACTTCTGGTATAAGGAGAATGGATACTCAAGATGCTCTCTAGTTGCTGTTGAGTATCAATGTAGAAGACATCACAGAAAAAGGACTGTTCATGAGGGGATGTCCACAAGGATGAGTCTTATCACCCCTTCTGTGGAACATAGTTCTGGATACCTTGATTAATCACCTCACCAAAAATGGATTCTACATAATTGCATATACAGACGGCACATATAGTTATCTTGCAGACTGGCAAATTTGTGAACACACTGTGTGAGAAACATGGTGCAAGGAACACTCACTGTCGATCAATCCCAGGAAGACTGAGATGGTACTTTTCACCAGGAAAAGAAGTTTATCGGATTTAAAACGTCCTTCAAAAGCAAACTTAACTTCTCGGAAGAGGTGAGATACCTTGGTATTACCCTCGACAGGAAACTAGCATGGAACTCTCACCTACACAGCAGAGCAAAAAGAGCATATGTGGCTTATGAGCAGTGTAGGAGGACAGTGGGACGCACATGGGGTCTGTCACCCCGTGTGGTCACCTGGATCTACACTGCAATAATAAGAAACCATGTTAACGTATGGAGCAATTGCATAGGGTCCGAAGGTTCTACAAGCAACGGCCGTCCAATAATTATGTCAAATACAGCGAATGGCTTGTTTAAACATCACAGGAGCCATGAGAACAACACCAACCGCGGCAATAGAATTAATTACTTGTCTGACCCCTCTGTACCTGTACGTCAAGGAGATTGCGTTAATGGCCCTGGTATGATTGCGCACGGCTGGTGTAAACTCCTAAACCCCTAAACTGCTGACCAATATCTACAGTTCTGTCGGTTTACCTCTCCATTCAATGTGAATGTTGATTCGTCAGAAAAATGGTACCAAGAGCTATCTCATTTCTGTTCAGCTTATTCATCTATCTTTCGCAGAAATCCATTCTACGATCTGGATCGTCTTCTGTTAACTCCTGCACAAAAGTTAATTTGTAGGGATGAATTTTTTCTTTATGAAGACATCTTAGAACGGTTGTATGACTAGCATTATTTTCACGGGCAATTTGACGTGTACTGAAGTTGGATTCTCTTCGACACTTAACAAAATATCCACTTTCACATCATCTTCAACGAAGTGTGGTTTTCTTTTCAATGATTTGACATGTCCAAGTTCTCTGAATTGTGCATGAATTTTAGACACAGTAGGTACTTTGTGAAATATTAGTACCTGTGATTAAATAAGTTTGCCACTTCAACTTGACTTCTGCAGTTATCCCCGTACCCGATCATCATTAAAATCTCAATTCGGTGAGTCTCAGTTGAATTTGAATATTTCATTGTTATGTCGACAAGGAAAGAACGTTTGACAAAGATTTTACTTTTTCAGTATAAACTGTCAACACATCAACTGACAGAATAGAAAACAATCCACATTATATTTACCGATTTTGTCAATTGGCGGTTTTAGGCAATTTTTAGGTATTTATGATAAAATTCATGGGCGTAGCAGGTTTTGTTTAATATACAAATACATCTAATAATTAGTTAGTTTAGGTTTTTGATAAATCCATATTTAGCTAATTTAAAAAAGTACCAATATTTCAAGTGCAATAAATTATTTATTTTAAAATTTCACCCTGTATAATTAATTCATAATTGACCATACATTATTTAGTTTGTTGGAATCGGTTCATTAAGAGGATTTCAAAAATATGCAAATATACATCAGGGTGTTTCTTTAAAAAAAAAAAACACCGACTATGGCATACTTGCGTGAATCACCCTGTACATTTAAATTTATGTTTACATAACACACAACTTAATTCAAAAGTTGACGTGTCTCAGTATTTTTTATAATTTTCTAAAATAATGACATAAAGAATTTTATTCCATAAGTGGTTTCCACACTGTATAACGATTGTAATGATGTAATATGTGTACTCTTGTCGGTTCTTCCAAGGTTAGGCCATAGAAGGTATATAATTAAAAAATACAAGTTAACTAGGTAAATCAACTTAACTTTATTACTACACCTCAAATATATTCCTTGAATATCGAGAATTGCAAAAACGTATTTCTTGTTTGCTAATCGGCACATGCTGCTTACACAGCATTACCCATTTCTCGATATTCAGCATAGACGTATATTGACACATACATATTACAAAATAGTATTTTATTGCAATCAATTTCCTGATATGAACCTGAGCCACATGACATGGTACTCGGGTCGCTCACCTTATAAATATAGTTAGTATTGTAATATAAAACTTTTATTTTAAATGAAATATAAATTCTCAATACTATATCATCTCACGATAATCAGAGTGCACAAAAGCTGGCAGCAAATCCGATGTTTCATAATAGGTCGAAGCATATATTGATATTCAACATCATTTTATAAGACAAGTTGTTGCTGATGATTTAGTTAAATTAGAGTATTTGCCGACATCTGATATCTAAAGGACTTAGTTCAGATAAGCATAATAGATTTGTAAATAAATTAGGTTTAATAAATTTACAGTAATATTTTGTGCAGTGGGAGTAATCTAGCCCAAAATATGAAGGCTGGCACGCCACAGCGTGTAGGTAGTTTTAGCATGAGTTCCCTTTGAGTTTTACGGACAAACATGTGTTTTTTGTTACTTGTAAAAGCGTAATATAAGAAAGTTAGTCCGTGCGTTGAGAAACCAACCATATCGTGCTTCAATTTTTCTAACACAGGTAAGTTTTTATTTTATTTTTTTAGTTTGTTAATCTAGAAGTTTTAAATCTGAGAAATTTTTTCAACTTTTCGTTGAACTGCACATAGTTACACTTTGATCAACCGGGTTTGGGCCTGGGTTTTCTTGTTTTTTTTTAGTTTTCTATTTCTTATTTTCTGATATTCACATATTTACTTCAACATTGTTATGTTACTACTAAATTTGACAACGTTGGTGACGAGTCGGGTAAATAAGCTCTCGTGTACTGACTTCCTTTCCCCTTTTTGGAAAACAATATGATATAAAAATCATTTAATATTCATATCTATCTATATACATATACATGTTTATTTCCTTCCCTTCTCGAAAAAGTGTCCAATAATTTTTATTCCACATGAATGCTCATCGAAGATATTCAGCAACATAGAGAAATATAATATTTTATTTTGTCTATGTTCAGCAACTTTTTTTCAAGTAACTAATGATGGCTGAATATGCTAGTGGGTACAAGTTTTATGGATAAAAGGAAACAGACGAAGCTGACGAAGATTATGTTCACTGTCAGTCTGCTGTCAGTCATTATATTAGATGGAAACGTCAAAATTCATGAATAAAAATAAAATTCAGAGATATATATCAATATCATAGTGTTTTTTAATGTGCGTATGAGATTAATATCGTAAAAAGCAAATATAGTGTATAACTTACATTCTGTAGCAGTTAGTTATAACACATCATTATAAAAGTTATAATGTGTCAATAAAACCAGTGCAGTGCTCATCTCAACACATCTTCAAAAATTCATAACTCGTTTTTGGTAAGAGAGCGCACATTTCTTTTCTCATTTTTGTGTTCAGCGACCTCGAATTAACTTAAAAAAAATATTTCATCAAAATCCGCGTTGTACCACTAAACTAGATTTTAGTTTGTAAATTAAGTTTCTCCAAACATTATTCAACGCTTCTTGATGTTCTTCATTTTTATTTTCCATCAGATTCAGTTCAGACAATCTTCATTATGTAGATTATTATTGGAAAATGTTTAATAAATATGAATTTAATAAGACAAAAGACACAATCAGTACTTACGGCTTCTACTTTCCCTTTTTTGCATAAAAAAAGTGTCTTTGCCTACCCATATCTTTTTTGGAAGTTAGGTTGTGTGTAACTGAATGAGGTCTACAAACAAAATTTTCCAGTTACTAAAGTTTCCATCCTAGAAACCAATTCTAAATTTTGTCCTAAGCTGTACTCTCCAGTGAATTTATTGAAATGAAAATAATGATTTACTTCACAATAAGCCATTTATTCAGTTTCTTTGATAATAGGTAATAATGTTGAAATAATTAAAATGTCGTAAGCATTTTAATTACAATCCATTAAAACGGGATATTATCCAGCTTAGTATATTTAGTAAATATACAAGGTGATAAATTGTACCACCATATTATTTAAACATCTAAATTTGCCTCAAGTTCATAAATAAAATAATTCCGAATAATTAATTAAAATTTTGACATGGAGAAGTTTCAAGTAAGAATTGAGAAAAATTGATACATCAACCTGTATCTTGGTTATAAAGAAAGTACATGATGTTATTTAGAATCAAATTATCCCAAATTACAGTAAGAAAGAAAGAGTCAAAATATATATTGAAACCTTCGAATTTGAAGAGATAATAAAAGCATAAACTAACAATCATTCAGGTACTGTTCATATTAATTTTAGTTTATTTTAAGTTTTTTTTTCATGTAGTATAAATTGTTTGCTTATTAGAATTAAATTGTTTACTTAGATATAATTAGATAAAATACTTACAGAACTATTGATAAAATCAATTCGTTAGATTAACGTTTTATTAAGTGTGGATTTATGCAGCAACATTTAACAATTTTCAATTAGCATTTAACAATTAAAGAGAATCTATCGGCAGCGATTTGAGAAAATATCGAAATATTTTTGGCAAAGAATTTTGAGGTAATGGATGTATTGAAAATTGAGAAAAAAATATATCATGTAGATTAATGTTGAACTTAGAGTTCTCATCGAATAAAAACTTTGAAATGCTAACCAAATTTTGTTGAAAAAAATACAAATCATTAGGTAATTACACATTAAGCAAAGTATGAGCCCTTGTAAAGAATTAAATATGGATTAAATGGAAAAACTAATTGATAAGAAGTCTAATTTGAAGCTTTATGAATACTATATAAAAATCTCAGAATCCTCAAATTACTTATGAACGTACAATTCCTTATTGAAATTCGGTTGCTACCACTAAAATATCCGATAAAAATCCATCGCTCGCTTTTCTATCCTTCTATGACTGACATTGTCTCTCTGCTTCGGTAGTCGCGTGCCGTTCCATTATAGGCAGTGCAGTTGTGGATTTTATTACCGAATAAATATGGGAATCATCTTACTGATCTTACGTTATACCAATGAGTGATTTGTTTGTAATTGACTTATTAGTGGATTATAACCTATTAATTTATTAGGGGATATTGGTGGATTGGTGATTTATTGTGTTGGACTAAAAATGGGAAACAAGGGAAGGCTGAAGTTGTCGTCTCACCGAAAAAATAAAAGGAAAGTTGCAAAACAAAGGTAAGACAAAAATGAAGAATTGTATATTAGCGGAGCGGGATTTTTCGTTTAGCCGGGCGTTAGAGGGAGGTTAAGCATGCATTTCGATCTCTTCCGGACTTTGGTATTTTTATACATTTTTTTAAGAAAACTCACTCGTTTTTTGTTACTAAGAATTTAATTGTTTAGAGTGCTATTCATTTAAGCACTTTTGACGATTCTGCTTACACAGTTCGATTACAATTTTAAATAGTCAAATTATAAATAATAAATTCAAAACGACTATTTTTATATAATACACATGAATCGCACAGTCAACATTTCCGAATAAAATTGCCAAAATCGAAACTGAACTTCTTTGATAAAAATATCAATAACGGTTTAAAGTAAAATTTAATAGTATTAATTATAAAAAATAATTATATTCTTAGTCATTGTTGGGGATAGTGTTTATGAAATAAACTGAATATTCTGAAATCAACGTGTTCTGTATAATTTCTAAAAATTATTTTATACAAAAATAATAATTTACTGTAATATTTGTACTAAATTAATTCAAAGTTCAAGAACATTATTCAATGGTTCTGCATAAAAAAGGAATTATTTCTTTAATTTAAGGGGAAAAACGCCTATTAAAGCGTAAACTAAATATAAGTACTATTTACTTTTATCGTGTACTTTCTTTCAGATATTTGATTCAAAAGGCAAAATTTTTAACACGCTATCTGAATGTCGTGGATAACAGTTATGTGAATAACGCAGAATTGGAACAGTAAGTACTTTTGTATTTCAAGAAATATGTAAGTGTACGCACTACGCCTATGGAAAGTTATGAAATTTGTTGATACAACGCTCGCCGGTCTCCCAGTTCAGAACTGACGAAGCTTATAGAGTAGTACGTGAACCAAAATCCCCTTGGACCGCTTGGCTACCTACAAGTTGCGGAGCTTTCATATTTCTAATAAAATTTTCGTTATGTGAACTTAAACGTGAGGACGTAGGGAAACAAAAAATTATACAAAGCATAATTGTGCAAGGTCGAATTTGGTAGATGCCCCTTAACATTATCATAGTCATATCATTGTCTAATTTATATTATATTAGACAATGGTCATATTCCAAGAACAAAGAAAAATAAATTTCTTCTTTTTTTCACTAGATAAATAGTCTATGATAATTAAGGTCACATATCCACTTAACTGAAATTAGTTCTGTGAGTATAGTTTAATAGTGTGCCTGGATGAATGAATGAAAATTTAGATAAATAAGAATTGAAATAACTGTAAAAATAAGTTGTATATTTTATTATTTTATTATATAAAAACAATAATAATAGTTGATGAATAAAAGACAAAACATTTATCCAAGAGTAGATGTGGCTGTTTTGTTTTACATTTCTATGAGTCCATTGCAGTAACATACTTTAGTGCCAACTTTCAAGACGAAGGCCAAAGAACAGAGTCGGTCTTCGAAAAATTCAATTTGACCTTAATAAAATATACCCTGAGAGTAATAAAAAAATATATATAAATAATAATATAATTAAATGAATATTAAGTCTCATAAAATATTTTAAATAATCATTAATGGCGCCCAACTAAAATATGAATAAAAATTTAAATAATAAATAAAAAAAGGTAAGTATTAAACACTATAATAAAAACAAAATTTATACATATAAAATTTATAAAAAGCATGCATACCCTACCATAACAATATATATGATTAAGACAAGTAATATATCAGAATTGGGCAGTAGTAGATAATTATAATTTTGGGTGTGTAAATTAGAGCAAATGTTGCATCTTCTCTTGTTATTGTGTTATCCAATGAGGTATTTGTTTTTGGTCACGTGACGTCGCATTCGAAATTATTAATGGGACAACCTGTATATATGTGGCTTTCTATGTTCCTCCCGATAAAACAATTTCAACATACTAGCACACTTGGGGTCTAAAGTGGTTAATTAAAGAGCTACAGGTACTTAAAGGATTGTAAGTTAAAAAATTATTCATAATTGAATCCCCTGTAATTTTCGGCAATCTCACATTCGTACGTAATGGTTAAGACAAACCAATATTGTCTTATTGGCACTTTTGTCATTATCATGGCAAACTTGACAATAGGCAGTCTTTTTTATAAGATTTGGTATGCTACTTTTCAATCGATATTTAATAGGTAAACAAGTTGTTGTGAAAAAAACACAATTTTATGTAATTTTACGCCATGATTAAACAGGTCGTTCCATTATTAACTTTCAAGTATTATTAATAGTATATTACGTAACGTGTGTGGTAAGAAGCAGTTTACGCACGAATGGAAAAGTTATTTAAAGTAATTTCATGAGTGCGTAAAATGTTTTACATCACGAGTTACGTACTATACTTTACCTACGACCTACTTGTACTTGTATTTATAAGAAAAATAAAAAATAACAGTTACATTATTAGAGGTGCTTGGTAAATTTTCATCTCCTCCATCTCTATTACTCTATTACCAATGAAAGAAGCACATTGAAGAACTAACGTTCAATCATTATTAATATTATATTGTTGATAATCAAAAGTCTTTCTCTTCTTGATTCATATGATCCGTTCTCACAAGTTGATTGATTTCTAGTTTATCAGTTATTTTATTATTTTTGTTTTTACACGTTTATTTTAAAAAATTCATTTATAAATTAATGTACAGGTTGTACTACAACGATACAATTATTAAATAACTTAAATACCGAACTAACTATATATCTGCTAGAAATTGAATAATGCTATGAGGCTATCAACGTTAGAAGTCCCTGTAAATATGAATTGAAACCTATTTATAATCTTCTTTAAACAATGGCACTGTTCTTAGTTTGTTTACTACTTTTTTGTTGACTCTGCTATTCTGGATACTTAACTCGATTTTTGTCGACAGCAAAATGGATTTGAAAGAAGAGCCGCTGCCTTCGCCTCCAAAAGTCGAACCAAAGGAGGAAGTGACTGACACCGAGTACCAACCACAAATGCCTTTGGAAGCTGCAGAAACGCCAGAAACAAAGGTAAGATATTCTAACATCATTTTCTAAAAAAGTTTAGACCTAATATTGACAATGACAAGTGGTCCGTTTATACCATGGAGCTACTATTAAGAGGAGATGATATAGTCGACTATCTTTTATAATAGGAAAGTGGTATCAAATGAGTGACATTGTGGTGTTAGCAATATGGCGTCGACGGCAGAGCCAAGAACCTCTTTTCACAAATTTCAACCACATATCTCTTTATTGATGGAGTTCTACAAACATTGAATATAATATGAAGTTAAATAAAACTTATTGAAGCACAAAGAAATATATTCCAGTACAATCCTGTTTCGATTGTTTACTAACCTATGATGAATTTTTGGTATTTACACTTTACACTGTCTCTACTTGTACAACTTCGTGAAGCACAAGAAACCATTATTGTTCAATTATTAAAATAGTAAAAAACGACACTAACAAAAAGAAAATCCAAAAATACCCAATTCACATCCACAAAACAATACTAATGTCAAGTTGACAGAGAAGTGGTAGTAAAATGGCGAAACCGATACCACTTTTATGACAGGCGTAGCGACTCCTCTCAATACTAGCTCCATGGTTTATACGAAACAGATTCCATGAAATCTGAAAACCGCTACGGACTATATGCGAGTACACATTACTGGTTAATCAGGCAGATCTTATATTTAAGGATGAACTTGAAGTTGAGGAATATACTTTTGATATGAATTTTAAACAAGAACTTGATCAAGAGGTGCATAGTATGAACCTTATAAAAAGTTTAACTGAAGAAACGAATGTGATAAGACCAATTAAACAAGAGGTAAATGTCAATTTAAATACTGAAGAATCTAATGTGTTAATTAAACAAGAAAGTATTATTATTGAGAACATTGAATATAACTTTAACTATTTACATGGAAAATTGAGAAGAACTAGACTCAAAGGTAAGTGTGTGTTTATCAAATTACAAAAATCATATGTAGAGAATTTTTTAAGTACCTGCATAAGTTATAGGCTATTTACATAAAAAGATGGAATGAACAAATAATTTTAAATGGACCCCCGTCACTAGGTATCCTCTGCTGATGTTACGAAAGAAAATAAATTGATGATGAAAAATAATGTACCCAGGATTATAATAAAACCAAAAGTACGTCAAAATTGTGAAAAAACAAAAGAATATCTTGAAAAAAGCATTGAACTAAATAACCTGAGAATAGGTATACAACATTTAAAAACAACTAACTCGGAATCTGTTAATGTTAGATGGGTGATTCTACCAGCAACGTCAGATTTGACGAAAATAATTTTAGTTTTTTCTACATTTGAAAATAACACTTATTATGTAGTTAAATGATAAAACCAGAAGAGATGAATAGTGCTAGATAAATGGCCCAAATAAATACAAAATATTTTTCACATTATTCATAATTTCTGCTGGGACAAAGCCACGGAGCTGAGATTTAATGGATTTTATCATACATTTTGATTACCTTGTGACAATAGTATATTATATACCGCGGGACTGAAGTAGTACATTTAATCCTGAAGGTAAAGTTTATGGCCCGACCGCAGGGAGGGCCATAATTTACCTGAAGGATTAAATGTACTTCAGTCGCAAGGTATATACGATACTTTTCGTACTTCCGGTATGATTTTATTAATTATTTCAATAATTTCAATCAGTTTTTTCTCTCTTCAACTCATTTAATAAACTGTCTTTAAAATAAGTTACCATAGTAACATTGCGTTGTGACAGTTATAATTTAGAAACATTGTCATTACTAGTGTCATTGTAAAGAAACATTGTTATTGATAATTATTGGTATCATGAGTGAAGAAGGTGTATCTGATATTGATAAAAGAGCAGCCGAAGTAGGTGAAGAATTGTTACCACCGAAATCTAGAAAACTATACTATCTAATTAATTATATTTTTCAATAAAATATCCCTTAAATTCGTTTGTTTGTGATTTAATCGTTCCGGGAGTTTCGTCAATATTTAATCCCGGAGAGATTAAATGTGACACTTTAGTACCTGTCACAAGGGAGTGAAGTTGTCACTTTAGGCCCGGAAGTACGAAAAATTATTTATCATGTGATAGGTATATGTGCAAATATTTAACTATACCAAAAATAATCTACTTACTTTTTTCCTTATTTAATAAATATTTTCTAGTATTTCCTTACTATTATTGTTAGTGTGTCTTTGTAGTATATTTGATAAGCTGTTTATTTACAATTTAGCGTTTTTAGCGGTTCTTGTGAACACATACTTAGTTTTAATATTTGTCACGAATGTTTTTATTTGACATAATAATTTCCTACATTGTCATTAATTATCTCGAATTATGTCGAATGAAGTTCATGTATTGAGAATCTAGTTATTTCTATTCAGAACAGTCTTTTAATTTATGTTTTATTTACAGGAAGTCCATTGATAGGAAAACATATGAAGAGACGGTGTATTATTATCTGTGCAGTTTGTGGAAATTTATATACAAAACAAGAGGAATATTTTCATCACTATTCAATACATTCTTTAAGGAATAAGAAATGTAAGGTTCTATTAAAGAGGAGCAATACTGGTAACTTGATCAATGTAAATGAGGGAATAAAATATGACATTGAAATAGTTGAACATAATGTAAAAGAAGAGTTGGAGGAAACCAAAAAGTGTGCTCAGTTCAACAGTATTGAAAATGTGCGCCAATTGTGTCCCTACAGTTCTCGTAAAAATCAATTTATATGTGGAATTTGTCTTAAATCATTTTCAAAGAAAGATTCTCTAAGAGTACACATGCGCATTCACACCGGTGAAAAACCATTTAAATGTGGAATTTGTTTTAAATCATTTAAAGTTAAAGATACCTTGGTTCAACACAAGCGTATTCATAGTGGTGAGAAATCATTTAAATGTGCAATTTGTTGCAAATTGTTCACATATAAATCTAACTTGTTTGAACATATGAATATTCACACTGGTAAAAAAACATTTAAATGTGAAGTTTGTTTTAAATCTATTTCAACGAAAGGAAGCTTAACTAGGCATATGCGTATTCACATCGGGGAAAAACCATTTAAATGTGAAATTTGTTGCAAATTGTTTACACATAAATGTAGCTTAGTTCGACATATGAATATTCACACTGGTAAAAAAACATTTGAATGTGAAGTTTGTTTTAAATCTTTTTCAACGAAAGCTCATTTAAGTAGGCATAATAATACTCGTATTCACACTGTTGAAAAACCGTTTAAATGTGAAATTTGTTATAAATCGTACACATTGAAATGTAACCTAGTTAGACATATGCATATTCACGCAGCTGAAAAACCATTTTAAGATGATATATTTGTTCCAAATCATCAAGACATTTAGATGTAATATTTGCTTTAAATCTCTCACACTTCACGCTGGTGAAAACCCATTTATTTGTGAAATTTGTTTTAAATCGCTTACAGTTAAATCTAGCTTAGTTATAATGAATACGTATGTGAAAAACCATAAAAACACATTAGCATTGTCACGCACGAGAAAAACCGTTAGCTTAAAATGGTTTTCACATAAAGGAGGATTTTGCTTCATCACTCACGGAAAAATAATTTCTGTGAGAAAGTTACCTAAAAGCGTGTTGAAATATAATTGAAAATATCCATTTTTTTTGTCTACGTTCAGAGATTTGGTAGTTTTTATGGTTTTTCAATATTCTGTCGCGTGTTTTAAGTGTTTTTTGTAATCTTGATTTTTATATACTATAAAATAATGTTGAAAGTTTTAATACATTTTTGTGATATACGAGATGTTCAGAACGACCCTGGTACAACCAACGAGGTAGAGGGGTGCGCGGCGAGCACACAACGGCCTATGGCTGTGAAAACAAGGAAAGAATGGGTGATTGCGAACTGAACCGGAAAGAAGCTAACATGAATTTATTTAACCTATTGTAATAGTAAAATGGTCTGTTTTAGCCATGCGTAGCTGCCCTCTCTAAATCCTCAGCAGTTTTTGGTCTGCCTAGGTATGTACGGATTTTAGAAATCAGGTCCATAAGATACCCAGTCAGTGATCTTAGGATCCCTGTATGTTCTAATATCCGATTTTTCTAAAATAATTTCGTAGCTAGTAGTCCAGTAACTGAACACCTGAAGATATAGGAAAAACTTAACGCGATTGAGTTTACGGAAGGAGGGGAAACGGGTTTCTCGTTAATATCTGGCTAAATGTGCGAATTAGAGAATTTTTCTTTAGATAAAAAATGAAGATCGTCTTATTATCTACAAAAGTGGGTCCCATAATTTTGATCGAAAATTCGATAGCTATCGAGATAATCAGGCCTAAAAGTCTCCACATTTCAGCCGCTGATGCTCTGCCTGTAGGAATTCTGCTGTCTATGCATTAACTTGTAAGCCGGCGGACGAATTGTTCCATAACTCGGCAAAAAATTGACATTTTCCGATGATTCAAAGTTCATCGCAATGCTATCATTCCATATCACTTGCAGCTCGTCCGTACTTGACAAAAAACGGTCAGTTTTTTTCCACAAGATTTTGAGATTATTTTATTAATTTGACATATTTTTTCAAAAAATAGTCTTAGGAGGTCTTAAATGATCTCAGACTATTTTTTTAAAAAATATGAACAAATTAATGAAATAGTCTCAAAATCTTGTGGAAAAAAAACTTTGATACATGCTACTTACGTATCAACCCCCTCTAATACGCAAGGTACATCTGTACCTGTAGAGTAGGGAGGGTGAGTGTAGGCTCACAGCACTTGGGCCACATGTAACCCATTGTACATCCTCCCGAGGAGTTATCCTTCTAGGTCATCGTCCATCCTGTCCTTCATAGGAAGGTGGACAGGTCACTAGGAGACATCTCCTTTATATCGGCAGGTGTAGGCCAAGACTCACCGAACACACAATCTCTTATTGACGATAACTCCGGACACTCACATAAGACATGTCTGACAGTTTCATCTTTCTGTTCACATATCCTGCATAGAGGTGTGTCCACTAGCCCCATAGTATGGGGGTGTATCCTTAGTTGACAGTGGCCAGTCAGAAATCCTACTGTTAAACGTAGGTTTTTCCTAGTCATCGCCAAATATTTCTTCGGCGCCAGCTTCCCAGGGTCGCCCTGGCAAGACTACATCCTTTGATTTCATCCCATCTCTCAAGGGATTGAGTATGGATGTAACGTTTTGCTAGTTCCGCAATTGTCGAAGTCGTTAGGCCGTAGGTGTCACTAGGTCCTAGAATTTTCAGTCCAGCGGTTTCCCTGGCTAAAGAATCGTCAATGCGATTTCCTTTACTCCTGTCGTGCCCTTTAACCCACCTCAGGATAATATTGTTATCTGCCGCGCGTCATCTAAATCTTGCTGGCACTCTAGTACTAGCCTCGATATAACACGTTGTCTGTTCAAGGCTAATAGGGCTTGTCTACTATCAGTGCAGATTATTATGTTTTTGCCAGAAATTCCTCTTCTGGTTAGTTCTTTTGTGGCAATTGAGATACCAGCCAGTTCTGTTTGAACCACGCTGGTGTTGTTTCCCATTCCCCACTTAATCTTGAGGCTTAGTGCTCTCGAGTAAACTCCACTGCCTGAGCCTTCTTCCATTTTTGAACCATCTGTATATATGCGTATTGCATTTGCAGCATCTGGCTCTGTGTTCTGTTTTATTTGAATTTTGTAGGGTTTGTTAAACAAAAACCTGGGTTCAATTGCATCGTTGGCTGCCTGCAGCAGAGGTAGCGCAGTGAGCGCTTCCTGCCATAGGCTCAACCTCAATTGGCCCATTCCTACTTCGAGGTTTACACCAGCCGTGCGCAATCGTACCATGGCCATCAACGCAACCTCCTTGACTTGTAGGTCCAGAGGGGTCAGACCAGTAATTAGTTCCATTGCTGCGGTTGGTGTTATTCTCATGGCTCCTGTGATGTTTAAACAAGCCATTCGCTGTATTTGATATAATTTTTGGATGGCCGTTGCTTGTAGAACCTTCGGTCCCCATGCAATTGCTCCATACGTTAACATGGGTCTTATTATTGCAGTGTAGATCCAGGTGACCACACGGGGCGACAGACCCCATGTGCGTCCACTGTCCTCCGACACTGCTCATATGCCACATATGCTCTTTTTGCTCTGCTGTGTAGATGAGAGTTCCATGTTAGTTTCCTGTCGAGGGTAAAACCAAGGTATTTCACCTCTTCCGAAAAGTTTAGTTTGCTTTTGAAGATTTCGGGAGGTTTCAAACCCGATAAACTTCTTTTCCTGGTGAAAAGGACCATCTCAGTCTTTCTGGGATTGATCGACAGTGAGTGTTCCTTACACCATTTTTCAATTAATTTAAGTCCATCCTGCGCTCTATCGCATAGTGTGTTCACAAATTTGCCAGTCTACAAGATAACTATGTCATCTGCGTATGCAATTGTGTAGAATCCATTGTTGTTGAGGTGATTAATCAGGGTGTCTAGGACTATGTTCCACAGAAGGGGTGATAAGACTCCTCCTTGTGGACATCCCCTCATGACCAGTCCTCTTACTGTGATGTCTTCTACATTGATACTTATTGCTCTACTAGAGAGCATCTTGAGTATCCATTCTCCTACTACCAGAGGTACATTCCTGGAGTTGAGTTGTTGCGTAATTGTTGGAAAGGTTGTTTTATCAAACGCTCTCTCGATATCTATGAATATACCCAGGGTGGATTCTTTGTTGTCCAATGATCTTTCGATTCTGCCAACCACTTGGTGAAGGGCCGAATCAGTGGACCTTCCCGGAGTATATGCATGCTGATTTGGATGAAGTGGGTTGTGAACTAGCACTTCATCTCTTATATACCGCTCGCATAACCTCTCCATTTTTTTTTTTAAACAATGGCCCACCTTATCTTGTCCTCATCAATTAGTGCACTAGCAGATTGCCAGTCGTATTGTGAGGGTGTTGTTGATACTTCCGTCCAGTTTGACGTTCCAGGAAAGACAGAACCTGGGAAGTGAGTTTCCATAAGAATCTCAGCGCTCTCTTGAAGGTTGGCGGCCTTGTCGCCGTTTTCCCTTGTCAGGATGCCGATACTCTTATGGTGGTCGTTTGAGAGTGCCTTCTGTAGCCTAGAAATTTGTGGGAAGTCTTCGACTGCCTCACAATAGGCTCTCCAGGCTTCTCTTTGCTTTTGTCTGCAGACTTTTTTGAACTCTTTGAGGTTGACTTTATATATATCCCAGTCCTCTTTGAGTTTTGTTCGTTTTGCCTTGTTAAAGGTCGTTCTCGCTGTCTTTCTGAGGTGTTCCAGTTCAGGGCACCACCAGGTATTGGTCGTGCCACCTGTCTGAACCATCCTCATCGGACAGGATTCCTTATAGACAATGTCTATTTTGTTTTGGATAGATACTGTGTACCTTTCCAGTTCCTCATTATTGCTGGGAGTCAGGACCTCTGTTTCCCGCAGAGCACCTATTAAGAGTCGATTGTAGAGAGCTACATCCGTCCTCTTCGGGTCGCGGGATTTTACAGTGGTCCTAAGCTTACCGTATAGATCAGCCAGCGGTGGTCTGACATAGAAATATGATCTGACACTTACCAGTCCTGAATTTTGTTTGATATTTTGGCTGTCGCCAGCGTAATATCTATTAATGTTTGGCTACGGGCGTTAATAAATGTCGGCTCCGTGCCTCTGTTTAATATTGTTAGATCTTTCTTAATTATATATTCATAAAGAGACTTACCTCGGGCGTTGATATCCTTGCTGCCCCAGCTCAAGTGGTGTGAGTTTGAGTCGCAGTTTGAGAGAGTACTCATATTGATGAGTTGTCGTGCACGAGCACTCTCACATATTACAGAATAGACCCCCTGATAAGTGTTTGAGAAAAGATGGCGGATAGTTAAATTTTGTGCTTACATTTTTACTAAAATGAATGTAATCACACCATGTAAAATAAAAATTAGTGATTTCTTTAGAATCTCGATATCAAATCAATATTTTAGTGATTCTTAGTGACTGTCATCATGCCTATTGTAAATACTATTTCAAAATTTTTGTGCCTTAGTTTTTTGTGCAGAAATGGTTCGAAAATGTATAATATGTAAGAAAACGTGGAATAAATTGATATATCGATTTCATAGGTAAATTTCTCAAAGGTTATGTAAAAAAAAGTTCACTGCATGTGGCTGTCCTATTTGTAAGCATGGCATATATCCAACCAGTAATGGATGGTTTGATGCCCTTTTCAGTCAACGCTGAACCAATGGAGGTCGGTAGTGCATTGTTAAATGCTCCTTCAATGTCAAGAAATATGGTCACCGCAATCTCCTTGTTGTTAAGGGATTGTATGATTTTCTCAACAAGGTTGTGTAAAGCTAAATCTGTTGATTTGCCAGTTTGATAAGCATATTGATGGATGCTCAGGGGGGAATTATATAAAGCTACCCGCCTGATGTAGCAATCCAGTGCTTTTTCAAGTCCTTTAAGAAGGAAAGATGTTAGGCTAATTGGTCTGACTGATTTAGGGCGTGGGTCTGTGCGGCCCACTTTTGGTATATATACCACCCTAGCCGCCAACCAACGAGGTGGTATGTAATTCCACGCCAGACTAGCTCTATACAGTTTAATGAGGATGGGTAGAAGTAATTCCAGTCCGTTTTGCAGCAGAGCTGGAAATGATTAATTAAAAGGGCTTGCAGGTGAGAGCTGTAGAATAAAACAAGCTAATATTGTGTTAAAAGCAATCGTTTATTCATACTGTGTACAATTCGAATTATTATCTAGTCAATATAATTATTAACTGTCAACAAACGAAATAAATTTTGGTTCTAAGTAACTAGTTTTAAACTCTATTAATTGTATAATACAGTTAGACTTTGATCAATATTCTCTTCAATTTGTATCTACATTTAAAAAGTCGAACCAATAATTTATTTCTCTTCAACTGACGAACGAACATAATCACAACAGATAATTTTTTTAATATTCCAACATTTTTGTGCTGCTTTTTAGAACAGAATAAGTACACGGAAAAGATCTCCTCCATCCTATTTTGTATTTCAGTAAATAACAAAGTTCATACATTATATGAAAACCACGTTTCTCGTTAATTATAAACATTTGTATGATGAAACTAACGGAAATGCTAAATTCACCTTTTCTGGTGGAATTTTAGGTTGTACCAAAATTTTAAAGTTATTTCTTAAATTATTACACCGGTCAACATGATTTTTGGGTTTGACTGCTACATGTTAAATTTTGATTTCTCCTAACACAAGAATAGGGGCAGATAAAAGTTTGTTTTTGTAGAAACTAGAGCGATTTTTCAATTTTCCGGCAAAAATTACAGATTTTTATATTTTTTCCTTTCCTCTGTAAATTATAATTAAAAAACATTTTTTCGGATACAATACATGTAAGAGTCTTTTTAATTGAAGATTTGTGATAAACAATAACATATAGATGTAAAATAACAATAAATTAATGTCTAAAAGTGAATATTCTTCGTATTTCTTTTATGCTCGTATGAGCTCTTTCGTATTAAGCCCGCAGTCGAAGTGAGGTAGCCAATTTTTATTACTGATTTTCAGGTTCATAGGCTTCGCAAAGTTTCAAATTTGTTAATAAAGCAAATTTTTTACTTCTAACTTCAATAAATTCACCGCATGTAAAACAGAATGAATCAACACTATCAACACAGAAAAAGTGACCGAAAGTAAACCCAAAAATACAATACTTTCATTTCTTTTACTCAAGAAATATTCTACCCAATTACACTTGTGCCTCAAAAATCAAAATAGACCTGATAATTTTTCATTCAAGCATGTTGTCAGTAAAAACTGCATTCGGTTATTTTCATATTTTGTTAAAGTTTGAAGTAGGCGATAACGTCGCCGGAAGTAAGCTCCCTCATGCTGGCTTGTGTTGGCCTGTACTCGCCGAATACGGAAAACCTAAATTGAGAGAGTGTCGGACATTCACAAAGAATGTGTTCGACAGTCTCATCTTCCTGTTCACATCCTCTACAGAGTGAAGTGTCAGACAGACCCAGTCTGTAGAGGTGTTTTCGTAGGTGGCAGTGACCGGTCAGAATACCCGTGGCTGTCCGAAGGTTCTGTCTGTTCATAGTCACGTATTTTTTGGCTACTTTTCTGTCCGGATACTGCAGCAGTTCCTTGGCAAGCCTGCAACCTTCTGCATCGTCCCATCTACCCTTAAACTTTTCAAGAGAGTGTTCCTTTATTAGGTCAATCATAGCCGACGCCGACAGACCAATGAAAGTGCCAGGTCCCAAGAGTATTTGGGAGGCTGCTTTCCTGGCTAGTCAGTCGGCAATGTGGTTACCTTTCGATTTACTGTGCCCCTTGATCCAGCCTAGAGTGACTTCGTTGTTGCTACAGGCTTCGATCAGGGACAGGTGACACTCCAGTACTAGGCCTGATGTGATACGTGGTCTGTTCGGGGCTAGTAGTGCTTGTCTACTATCCGTAAGGATGTGAATTTTATTACCTGTGGTGTTTCTTTTGGTAATCTCTTTTGCGGCGATGTAGATAGCAGTGAGCTCTGTTTGAGCAACGCTGACATTACAGCCCATCGCCCATTTGATGTTTAGATTCAGAGATCAGGATGATAGACAGATGACTGAAAATACAGCTCCATAGTCATTTATTTTTTGACCGAAATTTGACACGGCTGTTTTTGTAGAAGGGCTACTCAATTCAAGCATTACATATTCGGAAGTAATTACACAAAACTGCATGAAAATTACCGATAGTTGTTCATTTAACCATGTTGTCTATATGCCCTCCTTCTTCGGAGACCCGATTTTTCGCCAAAACATGAAAATAGCCGAATGCAGTTATGACAACATGGTTGCAGTGTTTTAGTGTAAACTAGAATTTTTATCTTTAATAAAATCCATAAACTGTTTCCATACATTATCATGTTTCAGTATTGTATTTTTGGGTCTACTTGCGGTCACTTTTTCTTGAATAGAACTTAAAGAATCTCGTCCAAATCGCGACATTTCAACAAATTTTAAATTCTGGCATACATGAGGGAAATATTCAGCTTAAGCAAACTTTTTAAATTACTTTTCTCATTATTTTAAGAAATAAGTACAACGTGGATGAAAAAAATATAATTTTAGACAATATTTTCATGTGAAATATTTTTTGTCGTCTATTATATATTTTCATATATTTAATATCTATTCATAGAGATGTTCAGAATATAGCAGTGGTCGTATGTCATTTTGCCTTAAGCTTATGATCGGTGCTTACAACTTTTAGACTGTATTGTTTCATTTTGGATTAAGAAAATTCAAGTTTTGTACTTTATTTCAAAATAAACAAGCACATCAAAGACCTTCACACATTGTGATGCACGAAAATGTAATATCTCTGTCTTTGGTGATAGAAGACATTAAATAGTATATTAAGCAAAGAGCACAAAATGATGCCCATTTTGCACGACGATGAAATTTGCAGCCCGAGCCGAAGGCAAGTGCTGCAATTCATACGAGTTCAAAATGGCCATTTTGTTGCGAGTTGCTTACTATAGTTTTTCTATGACAACATAATATCGTTCACGTTTAATACAAGCATACATTGCAAAAAGGAATAAACTGATAATATTTCATTACTCCGAGTTCCTCACTAATGGGCTTTTTATCAGAATTGAAGAAATATGTAAATATTTTTTCATTGCTATTTCTAACAGGTACAAATAAATAGAAGCCTATAAATATGTATTTGTAGAAAACAACTATGAAATTATTCGTTACCTACTAAAACTTTGACAGAAACGATCTGCTGACAAAATGTGCTTGTTTATGATTGAAGATACGGTTACAGAACGAACATTTATCGAGGTTGTCGTAGAAAAAATGCTTTTCACTATCAGATATTATTTCAAATCGTTTTTGTAATGGGGATGTTTTCCTCATTGATCAACAAATTTAAACAGATAAGTCAACGATGTCATCTATATTAATAAACCATTGTTTTATTATAACACCTATGTTGTACGTTTACTTAATTCTTTTATAATTCTTCCTATACAATAATTTCCGTCAAGCTAGATACTGTGTAAATACGAAATATGATAAGATACCTTCAAAAGAGCTTCACGCTAATTGGTGCTATGTAGAAACTGCTGAAACTTTAATACTCTTTACCTACGACCCCCCCTGTAATCAGTCGATAACACACAGTCGGTATCAATGTAATGATGTCTATTACGCACTGTGAAAAAAACGCACAGCTGTAAAGTAAATCGCGCGGCTTCACTAGCAACATCATAGCAACTGTCAATAGACATCGCCATTTTATTCAAAATTTACTATTTGAAAACATTAGATATGGCCACGTTTAACTATGAAAAGCCCAAAGGGTTATGTATATGTATTGATTATAATTGAAAAATGGACTTTTGATTATCAACAATATATTAAATATTAATGATGATTAAACGTTATTTCTTCAATGTGCTTCTTTCATTGGTAATAGAGATGGAGTTTACCAAGCACCTCTAATTATGTGAGTGTTATTTCTTATGCTTCTTATAAATACAAGTACAAGTAGGTCGTAGGTAAAGTATAGTACGTAACTCATGCCGTAAAGCATTTTACGCACTCATGGAATTACTTTTCCATTCGTGCGTAAAACGTAAAATGCTTCTTACCACACACGTTACGTAATATAATTGAAAAAGATTTTTGTCACGGGCAGTGTAGGAGTTTCCACTTATGTCGTGCTTCAAAAAATTTCAATAATACGTTACCTTCTGTAAATTTTCTGTAAATTTCCCACATCCGCAAACAAATCCTATATCTCTAAATCACATTTCTTAAATTAAGGATAGAGGAGATTACATTATATTGCCATTATTTGTACAATGTGAATTCCTATATACTATCAAAGAGATTACTAAAAACGTTTTTAACACATTATGAATATTTTATTATTTACAAAATGTTTATGCTGATGATTGGTGCGAGACACTGAAATTATGTAGGTAAGTTGCAGCGACTTGTAAATAATGTTTAACATATTTCTCAGTGTTTCATAATTCTATTTATAAGTACATAATAGTTATTTATGTACCAAGGGTATAAATAGATGTTTATGCCCTGAGGGCGACGTCTTACGAAGCCGAGGGCCTCTGGCCCGAGGGTTTGTAAGTCGCCTGAGGGTATACAAATCTGTTTATGCCTGCGGTACATACAAACTTTTATGTCATACTAGTTCGTTATTGCAATCCAATCTCAATACAAATCAGTGATTTAAAAAATCCGGTTGTATATTTTAAACTCTCCTACTACGTTTAAAAAAAATTCTTAGCCAAAACGACCAGGAGAAATATCTGAAAATAGTTTCCTAGTTCCTGGTTTGACCACTTAAAGTATTCCCACTCTTTCGACCTTTTATTTTAAAAAATAGAAGAAAACGTACTGAAAATGTGTCCAAAATTTAGGTCTCTTTTTAGTTTACTTATTTACCTGGTATAATAAAGCATATTTTATAGAAAAATGGTTTTCAAATTAGGTACTCTTCATAGAAAACGCCTCCAACGATTAAACTGAAAGCTTGGAAGTTATTTCTCCTGCTCTAATAAAAAATTGTTGTAACAAGGGTTATTTCTGACATATAGCCGAGAGATCGGCTTATTATGGTCCACCCAGCACATAAAGTCATAGATACAGGCATTTATGAATAACATACAGTAGAAAAAATTGACCTTTACCCTGACGTCATACCTACTAACCTCGCGAAATCAATCAATGGGTCAAAAATGGCTACAATTACTTTGTCGTGTGCGTAAATACGTTGACTGCTTGTTCAGCCACCGTCCAAAAAGTGAGGTTAAGTTGGAAATATTCATTAAATGCGAAACAAAAAATTCTGTACTTATCGTGGAATAAGAATAATGAATTAGAGGTCTTGAAAAAAGTCGATTTTATAGAATTTATCTGAATGCAAATGATGGAACGATTTGAACAAAACTCGATGTATCAAAATAATGACAGTTGTCATAAGAGGTCAAAATAAATTCTTCTGAATAAAACCGATTCATCGTTTTTGGTGCTATCTCTTTTCAACATTTGGAAGTAATAATTAGAGTTACATAAGAACGTATGTCATTGCTTGAAAGACAAGTGTACGTATATTGTATGATGTGTTTTTATTGTCAGTAGAAAAGGATGAGGTATATAAAGTTTGTGTTTACTACTGTTCATTGTTAGTGACGTCAGGGTAAAGGTCAATTTTTTCTACTGTAGTTGCCTATCTTTATACAGGGTGTAACAAAAAGGCAGGTCATAAATCATACCACATATTCTGGGGCTAAAAATAACTCGATCCAACCCAAGTTACCCTAGTACAAATGTGCATGCGAAAAAAGTTACAACCCTTGGAAGATACCAAATAAAAATTGATTTTTTCAAATATTTCGACAGTTGTTCGACATATTATAATGAAAGTTGACAAGTGGCTTTCTTATGATTAGAGCATCTAAAAAAAATTAAGGAATTGTATAATGAATGTAATTTTTATCAAAACAATCAATGCTTCGTATGTGTAAAACTAGACTATAATGTACTTTTGTCTTTTTTGGCAAAGAAAAATTAACATAGAGGTTCTTGAAAATAGTAATTAGTTCTGTTTGTAGAGCAGTCAGAAACTATCAGAAACCGTCAGAGGCATGCGCATTAAAAAAAAAAAGCGTTCGTAGAAACAATTTGGAAGTTGGTGATTTAAAAATCCTTTGTTCGAAGAAAGAAATATGCGGTTTCGGATCAGTTGCTAACTATCAGAATAATTTGCTGACCGGGATCAAATTTTCACTTTGAACATGAGAAAATGCGTATTGTGATGATGTAGAAAGTGACCAATCGATTGGAAACTTCTTCTACGAATAAACCTATTAAGCTATGAAAATTTGTGCCAAAATACTGTTTTAAATACTGCATCTAACAAAAAAAATTAAATCAAAATCGGTTGAGGAATGCGGATTTTACATGGGTGCTTCCAAACAAAATGGGTCACACTGTATGAAGCTTAAAGGCATCTACAACATTTTTTGGTATATTTTATGATAACAGACCTACTGAGCTTTATCACACTAATCAATCACCCTGTATGAAAATTATTATGAAATATATACCGTTGAACTTAGCAAATATTATTCGAATCAATTAACCTTGTATCTATTCTATGCACTATAATGAAATAATATTCTATATTCTGTAGAGAAGCAAATATATATTTTAGTGAGCTTAACAAAATGCTTATATTCTCACAAAATAAAGTAGTCTATATTTCTCTACGTACCTGTTAAAATACCGTGATTGGGTTAATCAAAAACATAATTGCAAAAACCGTTTTTAGTAATCATATTAAAATAAATTTCATTAATTCGATATTTAACATACATAAATGCGGAACACCACATATTTTCGAATTATTAGTCTATGCTACAACAGTTTTATATTCGTAGAATAACTACTTAATATGAAATGTATTTGACTACTCAAATCTCACTTTTTATGCATCATTTAATAAATGATACTAGAAATTCAATATAATTACAGTTAATAGATGAAAATTTTTTTTCAAATTGAATTGACACTTATAACTTGAAGTATATCCTGGAGATTGGTCTAATTCCAAAGGGTCCAAAATAATATAAATAAAAAGATTCCATGCTGCTATTTTAAAACCATTTATTGAGCTGATATTTCACAATATTACTCAACAAATAATAAATATGAAGACAATAAAATTTGAGTTAAAAACTTTACAAATATCCTTTGAAATACCCTCCATTCTATTTAATAAAATTACCTTAATATAGTTTATCTAAAGTCACTATGAAATCAACAAAAAAATTGTCACTTGTCGGTACTTTTGGTGACCAAGAGATATATTCTCTGGATTTCACACTTACTTTAGATAAAGTATACCCCATTAGTTTGTCATAAATTTCACAGTTTCGATCAGCTATAAATCCGACTCAAACAGCGATCAGTAAATGGTTTTTACCTACGACCCCCCCTGTAATCAGTCAATAACACACAGTCGGTATCATTGTAATGACAGCTATTACGCACTGTAAAAAAAACGCACAGCTGTAAAGTAAATCGCACGGCTTCCCTAGCAACATCTTAGCAACTGTCAATAGACGTCTCCATTTTATTCAAAATTCACTATTTGAAAACATTAGATATGGCCACGCTTAACTGTGAAACGCACAAAGGGCTATGTATATGTATTGATTATAATTGAAAAATGGACCTTCGATTATCAACAATATAATAATGATTAAACGTTAGTTCTTCACTGTGCTTCTTTCATTGGTAATAGAGAATAGAGATGGAGTTTACCAAGCACCTCTAATTATGTGACTGGGATTTCTTATGCTTCTTATGAAAAATACAAGTACAAGTAGGTCGTAGGTAAAGTATAGTACGTAACTCGTGTTGTAGAGCATTTTACGCACTCACGGAATTACGCTTCCATTCGTGCGCAAAATGCTCCTTACCACACACGTTACGTAATATACTATTAACACGCTTTTATTAGCTTCACTTGTATGTTTGTGGGTTTGTAACTCTCCTTTGATTGTTAGTATACTCCATCATCCTAAATGCGTTCGTTAGCTGAGCGGGCTAAGGCATAAGAAGAATTTTATATTCGTGCACCCTCTGTTGGAAATTTATAATACTATCAATGAGAACTTTCTATTGACAATAAATCGAACTAAAAAATGAAATATAAATATAGTTTAAAAAAAACACGCTTTTAAAGAATATCGAACTAAAAAGTTGAAAATAATTTTAAAAATAAACTTAAAACAATAGTATATAAAAAAATACTAGTTTAATTGAGGGAAAAGCGTGGGGCGCTTTGTGCCATAATTTTCGTATATCGAGCACCCCACGCTTTTCCCTTAATTATACTATGTAGTATTTTTTTATATACTTACTATTGTTTTAAGTTTATTTTTAAAATTATTTTCAACTTTTTAGTTCGATATTCTTTAAAAGCGTGTTTTTGTAGTTTTTTTAAACTATATTTATTTTATTTTACGAGTAAAATGGTCACATTAAGCTGGCTACATTCTTTAATTTTTAGTTGTCAAACCTGTAGTTCGGAGCATTGTTGTTGTACTATTCACTAAGCATTCTGTTTTTATATTTATTCACAAAGTTTAGCAGGTTTCACCGTTTTTTTTTTATTAATACATATTTCACTGAATTAATAATCAAGGTGAATGGATTTAACCCCAATTATTCTTGTATATTAAATTAGATACAAAACAAAATAACTAAATATGCTTCAAGTAATAAAACACACTTTTGCCGATATTTATGGTGAAAAATAATTTGATTTTTTAACTATATTGCATGTAATACTTTTATCCACTTTCATAAATTTCAAACCTATTTGGACCCTTTTGAATTAAATAGTACTCAAGTTTTTTTTCAAAAAATAGATACTTAATTCACAAAATGCTATGCTAACATTTGAAATTGAGTATAAAATTATCTACATACCTATATAAATATATTTTTTGAAAATGACAATAGGTAAGTTATGTTCAATATTACAGAGATCTTTGAAAGCCTACTAGAATGCTGAACAAAAGTTGACGAAAAAATCAAACAATGGTTGGGCATTTGTTTGGCGGAAGACAAGAAAAATATTATATACTTATAGATAGAAGCCTACGAAATCCAGTGATTTCGTTTCATTTTGCAAAATAAGATTTGGTGCTAGTAGCATACAGCCCAAGTATAAACTTGTGTGCTCAGACAATGTAAATGTAAAAAATGAGACTCATTCATTACTGAAGTGTGTCAAAAGAAGTCTTGAAAGTCTAATATATCGAATACTATTCACAAATTTGGCAGCTCAACAGTTGAAACCGATGCTCATATTGATTATAAAAAGTCTTCCATTTTTCTTCTCATCACCAGTCACGTGAGTCCAACCTTTTTTCAATGGAAAAACCGGTATAATATTACATTTGGTTTGAGCTGTGTGATGTACCCATTCAGATCGCAGTCCTCTCAGGACAACTGTCAAATGATTAAGGTTACTTGAAAGGTGTTGAACATTGTATAAATCAATGTTCAATTGTTCAGTGTGTTCCGAATTCGAAGCGAGTTATTGGGATTTATAAAAGGGTTAATTTGTGACAAAGTTTCTCCATACTGAAACTGATGAACACTACCATTGTCGTTAATTGAAGTCATCGACAGAATATATTTACAATAAGGAAGTGCCGACTGTTTTTCTGATCTTTTTTAAAGACTACAAGGGAATACAAATAAAAATCCGAGAAATCACTATTTTATATACATTTTAACTTTTTAAAGCTGCCATATTTACTACAGTTATCCAGATATTGAACTGTCAACAAGAATTGGAATACCTTGTATAGTATTTGCTACTGGTGCACTAATTATTGTCTATTAAAAGTAAGTGTCAAGTTCAAAAAAATATTCAAAAGTTCCGCTTGTTGGCAGTCGAAAGCACCGAAGAGCGGACTCACACTGACATTAAATAAACTATACAGGCGCAAACAAACTATTATCACAGCTCGTGAGGTCACGTGCTATTATTCAAAATCACATCACGCTCAAAATATCTGCAATGCAGTTTATGAACGCTTATAAATAGATTTAGAAGTACCTAGAGGTCATCCCGTTCAACTCTTGGCAAGTTACATGTGGTAGCTTGCTTTCATTATTGGAAATTTACATTTTTTACAGGGATGATGTGATTTCAGTACTTTGACGTCTGTGTTTTTGCAGCTGAGTTTTCTAATACCTCTTCTTCTAAGAAAAGCTTGTCCAACTTCAGTCTTCACTTTTCATCATGACACAACATAATGTGAAATTTTACCGATGTGACAACACATCATCTCATGTGTCTTGATAATAGTCACCGAGTCTTCTAGGATTAAGGTTAATAATATGAGCTTCTATAAGCCTATCCACTATACACGACCTTTGCAGATCTTATGTTTGTGCCCTCATGGAATACTAGATTTACTTATTACTGGACTCCGTAGACTGAGCTTGGGTCCTCTCCTATAGTCGAAACCTTAAGCTAGTTAGGCCTTCGCAGCAACACAGTGTGTATACTGAGGTTCACTCATCTTCTTGGCAAAACCTGCCTATGGTTGTATCTTCCAATCCAATGTTGTTCATATTTTTGTGGAATCCACAGTACCTACCCTGTTAGCCCAACCAGTATCCAGGTTGTTCGCCCAATCTGGTTCAGTAATATTAGCGATGGTTAGGTATTTTTTCTTTAAATATAAGATAAGATATGATCACAAATCAAAATGGTGAATTAACCTACAGTATGAATTACAGTCCCATTTTTCATGTTGTTCTTGGCAGTTTTTTTGGTATATAGCAAAATCATCATTCTACAACAGACTTAAATTTCTTTTCAGAAATTAGTGAGTCAGACCAGTTTGAATTTTGAAATAAATAAACAACTATATATCTATTAATTTCAATTAAATACAATAGACCTTTTTAACGGAAGACATCTTGTGGTTGCGGCGACCGTTCTCCACCTATAGATTTATATAGGAACTAATAGAAGCTAGCTGTAGTATTAAATGGAAACTGTAACTTGGAGCTTGGACAGGTGTACCTAAGATTACGGCAACGTTATATTTCTTCTAGAAAAATAAAAGTATAAATTGTATTTATTCCCTGGACGAGTCCCTAAAAAAAGAGAAGAAATATACCGTTGCTGTAAGCTTAGGCACAGCTGTCCAAGTCCTAAGTTACAGTTTCCATTTAATATTACAGTTAGCTTCTATTAGTTCCTATATAAATCTAAAGGTAGACAACGGTCGCCGCAACCACAAGATGTCTTCCGTTAAAAAGGTCTATTAGTACACTTCAAAACACACAAGTTTATTCGTGGCTTGATTGATCTAGAAAATAAAAGGGTACAAGAAGGACAGTACCTTTTTTAATAATTAGTTTTGGAGATAAATTTTACGTCTGAACAGCAGGTACTCGAGGAAGGTACTGTCTTCGAGTGACGTAGGTATCGTTTAGGCCTCTCAAATGCTACTGATTGTGCAGACAGTTCTATGTTAGAACAAGTTTTTGTCGTCTACCCATCTACCTCTACGATATCTAAGATTTTCTAAATTTACCAGCAAATATACAATGTGAACATTGAATACTTTGTTTAAAAATCTTTTTTATTATATTTATTTTTATTTATATTTATTTTTAATATATTTATCTGTAACATAGATTGACCGTATTATTTATTGATATTTAAACCACACTATTAACTTTATTGTGAAGGGTAATTAAAAAAAACATTTTTTTTCTTACAAATAGGCTGAAAGGTTTCTGTCGGGCGTAAAAAGGTACCTGTTAAGAATTCAAGATAATTCTTAACAGACTTGCTTGGCTAAATAAATTGTGCATTTTCTTCGTTAATAACATTATTTATTTCTGAGTAAATTATCATTGATGACTGAACATCTAAAAGTTTCTCTATATATCTATATGAAAAAAAAGAAATAATGTACTTAGCAACCGTTGTTATCATGAGATGTCATTTGTTATTTATAAACGAATTGTCAATATAATCGTAAATTCCGAAAAAAAGCGTTTAAATAGGTACCCATCGTACTTCAACAATAATAAAGTTTATAGCAACGAAGGTTTTCTGCGAGGGACCTGAGAGCAAAGGAGGGAAGTAAGAAAAAAGAAATACAGTCCACTTGAAATAAAATAATTCCTTCCCAAGCCATCGAATCCTTGCCCAGTACCAGTAAAAATTTGAGCTCAATTTTTTCAAAAATATAATTGAATTTTGTATTTTATACTGAAACGGTTGGTTCTTTTGTCAAAATAGGAAAGAGATCTTCTCTATTTTAGCTCTTACACGTATGCACGCTTTCAGAATTTTGTTGTACGTGAATTTCTGCTCAAAAATTCTTCTTACTTCAAATTTTCAGTCGATTGACACGATTTTTTCTTCGCTCTGTCAATAAATGGTATATTATACACCAATGTGGTGAAGACTATTATTATTGACCGAGCACCAAGAATATTTCGCGAGAGGCTTTGCCCCGAGCGGAATAAGGTGCATGGTTTATAAATGTCTTCAACACCATGGTGTAAATACAATTTTTTCCACTACTAGCCAAATAAAAGACAAACATTGAAAATAATTCACAAACGCACTACGAGAAGTGTTTACTCTGATGTCTGACTGACAAGTACACTGTCAGTTTTCTATATATTATGAACGTACTCGTTATGTCATCAGTCATTTTAAACTAATGGTATTTTTATTCAAATAATTTTATCTTGATAGGTACTTTCAAGCAGCAAATATGTTAAACACAATGTCCTGGGTATATAAAATTATGTTGCACAAGTTTTTGTTGAACTGCTATCCCTGAATTCTCAAAATATTTTAATTTGTCCATTATTGAGCTAGGTTAATAATAGAAAATTATTAACCACTAATAGAGAAATGCAACAGTTGGCTAGAAGAAGCAATAATTGTCAACTTCACAGCTAGTAGTGTAGAAATAGTTATTTTCCTAACAAGTGCGGAAAGTGATACTTTCCCGCACGCGACTGCAGTTGACCCGAACGACGCGAAGCGGAGTTCGGGCAAGCGGTCAAGGGCGGGAAAGACACTTTACACATGAGTTAGGAACATTTTTTTTTTCTACGACCGTATATACTAAAAAGTATACTAACCAATTTTTCAAAAGTAATCATATTTCAACATACATATATACAAAACTTTAACCAAAAACTATCATTATTTTTATAAATATTAATATTAGAAACACAATTTGTTGCATTCTGTAAATTACTTAAAATTGCCGGTCCAGTGGAGTTATTTGGTGTTAACTGGTGAGTAGATGACGTTGATGAGGATGGCATCGGTTGAAGGTCACATAAAGATGACGATGAAGGTGACGGCAACGGTTTTAAGTCATTTGTAGATGAAAGAATTTTTTCTGATATATTTTTCTTATATAAAAAAGGGGTGGTTTGGTAGTTGATTTATGACACCACTTTGAAGAATGTACAGAGTTATCTTAAAAAATCTTCATTATTTTATATTTTCCAAAAAAATTGAAAATGCAACAAAAAGCTAGAAAAGATGTAGATTTTATTTGATGGACTATTTATTCACCTAGTGTAACAATAGTTATAACTTCCGAAGTAAAAAACTATCTAATAAGGTCAAAATTTGCATAATTTTACTTTCCCGCACTAGTGCGGGAAAGTGACACTTTCAAAGCCAAAATGCGTGCGGGAAAGTGGGTTAAAACGCACGGTCGTAGAAAAAAAATATTTCTCATATATGGAGCTTAAAGCTTCAAAGTTATATTGTTATTATTATCTATCGTAAGCAAACAGTACTTGGACTCTCGAGTAGTTCCGTGTGAATATAAAAACTTATCCCGTTTTGCCATATGGTTTATGTTGATTATTGAATATGAATAAGTTCTGAATATTGTTTATTTTTTTTAGAAAGAATACAATACTGAATTTTTTGAGTAAAAACGTAATTCTGAAAGTATGCCTTCCAGTAAGAACTGAAAATGTCTTCAAATTAGAATCGATATGATATTTTGATGGTAATTTAAATTTTTCAAGTCAAATTCTGCAAAGGAAGTCCGTAAAAGCATTATATGCATTGGATTTTTCTGCACTGATAGTAGACAAGCCCTATTAGCCTTGAACAGACAACGTGTTATATCGAGGCTAGTACTAGAGTGCCACCAACATTTAGCTGACGCCTCGGCAGATAACAATATTATCCTGAGGTGGGTTAAAGGGCACGACAGGAGTAAAGGAAATCGCATTGCTGATTCTTTAGCCAGGGAAGCCGCTGGACTGAAAATTCTAGGACCCAGTGACACCTACGGCCTAACGACTTCGACAATTGCGGAACTAGCCAAACGTTACACCCATACTCAATCCCTTAAGAGATGGGATGGAATCAAAGGATGCAGTCTTGCCAGGATCACCCTGGGCCACCCTGGAAAGCTGGCGCCGAAGAAATATTTGGCGATGACCAGGAAAAACCTACGTTTAACAGTAGGATTTCTGACTGGTCACTGTCAACTAAGGAAACACCTCCATACTATGGGGCTAGTGGACATACCTCTATGCAGGATGTGTGAACAGGAAGATGAAACTGTCAGAAATGTCTTATGCGAGTGTCCGGAGTTATCGTCAATAAGAGAGTGTGTGTTCGGTGAGTCTTGGCCTACACCTGCCGATATAAAGGAGATGTCTCCTAGTGACCTGACCACCTTCCTGAGAAGGACAGGATGGACAATGACCTAGGAGGACAACTCCTCGGGAGGATGTACAATGGGTCACATGTGGCCTAAGTGCTGTGAGCCTACACACTCACCCTCCCCACTCTACAGATACAGATGCATTGGATTTAACCAAGAAAATCATGCTCAAGTTTATGGTTAATAAAACAATTTGACCTACATTTTGACACTGAAACCAACAGTTTCGGTATAATATACATAAATTCAGCCTAGCTGCAAGATAATTTTTTTTAATAACCCTACTTCACATGTATGCCATATTATTGACTAGAATTTACTGTATATGACGCACCACCAATATAATAATCACATCGGCATCGGAATAAAGATTATTAACAAAATTCAACTCCCGATAATTCATCTCAATATTAAAAACTTACTTCATTATCATGAAACGTCAGCTACATTAGTCACTCAAAAAACAATTTGGTGGGAAAAAAATCCAATATGTAACAAAAGATTTTACGATTATAACGAGTGAGACAAAAATACTGAAACAAGATTATTTGAAAGACAAGCTACTAGCTAGAGTATAAAACTCCAGTATGAACGTTTGGATTGAATTAAGCTGTATTTATAAGCACTGTTGCTTCCATTCATCGTAGCTCGTCGTGTTTTTCACGTTTCTGGAGACTCGTGTGCTCGTTATCTAGAGTTGTTCCAAAGTTGACTAATTTATATGATTGTTGGTGATGTTGAAATTTGCTTAATCACAAAGGTGACGCATATCATACGACAGAAAAATTGAAGTGACAGATTGTTTATGTTTTGTTATTGTTTTTCGTTTTTGTATCAATACATCAAGAAAGTAAGATATAATCCAGTCATTATTGACATTCGAAATCGAAAATTTAACTATAATTCCATTTCCTTTAGTTTAATAAAGAAAAACATAAATTTTTAATAACCAAAAATGTTTCGTACACTTAAATTGGTTGCAAATTTGACACGTGATGTAAAATAATATATTTAACACCACTCCAACTTTGCAGAACTTTTGGAATTTTGGTCTCAAGAACTGAGCAAAAATTAATTTAATTGCAATTTTAACAATGTTCCGGACTTCGGAACAGGCTGCAAAATTTCATAGTTTGTTTTTATCCCATTCCCGACCTTACGTCAAAATTTGAAGAAAACTTTTGAAATTATAATCAATTGATTGTCTTGACTGACTGAACTAATAGTAATGAGTTCATCAATAACTGCAAATCACGAATAACAAGTTTATAAATTATAAATATATTAGGCATTCTGCACACGGAGCTTATCATCATAAGCTGCGTTCGTTATTTGCGTCCGGTTACCTAATATTTTTAGTCTGAATCGTTCGTTTATTACATAATAATAATAAATAAAATCTAAAACGAAAATTTCGAATAAAAAAATCGTAGTCTTTAAAATAAGACACAGGCAAAAAGGAGATTAGGAGTTCGTTTATATGTATGATTGGTCGGGCCGTATATCTATTCGGTGAAAATAGTTAGGCCATGCATTTTGATTGATGAAACAAAAATACACACTTCAAAATATAATTTAAATAAATCGCATATTTTGTATTTAGTACAGTAGTACAAAGCCAAAATAGAGGATCCACATCGGAATTATAATAAGCTGTATAACCTTTATAAAATGAATATCTCGCTTCCTATGGGTTCAATGCTGTTTTCTTCTATTGAATATTGTAGTAAATATAATTTTCAACATTTTTTGTTCCAACCAATTTCTTACAAACCGTTTTTGAGATAATGGGTAAATCAAATTAGGTCTACAAATCATTAAAAAAAATATTAACGGAGAAGACCAATAATTTTCCAAAATAGCATAATTGTGATTCCCATGCCCAAAAACTACTATATTAAGATGTAATTATAAATTTTTATTTGTATAAATTAAATAATTTTCATTTCAAATATAAAAGTTCGGAATTCATGTTTTTCGCAATTATTTCAATAACCATAAACAATACTGAAAACTGCCCAGGATTTCCCAAGCGACAACAGCTGACATTGCGCATCTTTCTCCTTTCCCCTCGATAGAGCGGTGTGTCTAACTTGTTGTTCAAATGTTAATAAACTAAAATTTTATTATGATTTTTTATGAAAATAATAGTTTTACGGAAGAAGTAGGAAGTAGGACACGCACTGAATCGATTCTCTTAGGTATGGCGCTGACTTGAATAAGAAAAAAAAAACATTTATCAGTTGGAAATTTGTCATTGTAAGATAAAAAAGTACCTAAATTAATGAATTTAAAATATTGTTCATCATAAGATCCGGATGATGAGAATAAAAAATGGGAAAAAGAAAAAATACTGGATTCACGATATTAATCTGAAAAGATAAATATAAGGGGAATTCTATCACCTATACTGAACAATGAATGCGTTAATAACAGCAATTTTCATGAAAAACCCACAACTCATGATGTGACATAGACAGTCTAAAACACAAACTACACAAATTAAATTTGGTCGTCGGTCATTCTGTCAAAACTTGATTTCTGAAGGAAATAGTGGTGCTGCCGTACCGAACCGAAAGATTACCGATCCGAATCAATGCTCGCGATCCAATATTTTGAGTAGAAATAAAAAACCCCCGATCAGGTTGGTTAAGAGAATTTGGGAATGAGGAATCGAATGAGCATATTCGGGGAGACGAAATCGCCCGAGAAATAGTGAAAAATTGTTCGGAATTCATGTTTTTAGCAATTACATATTTCAATAACCGGGATTTCCCAAGCGACAACAGCTGACACTGCGCATCTTTCTCCTTTCCCCTCGCGTCATTTTCGTTTCGAACGTAACGGTCGGTAGTGTAATAGTTTCTGCACCGCGTATGCATGCTGCTTCGTAAACGGTAAGAAAACTCTCAATTACTGAATGAATTTTCACGCGTAAAGATACATTTCGATGTAAAAAATTTCACGCTCTACAACATTTATTTGAAACTTTTTTCGGTATTGTTTATGGTTATTGAAAACACGAATTCCGAACAGTTTGTCCGCTATTTTCACTCTTTCGTCTCCGCAAATATGCTCATTCGATTCAAAGTCAATTCACAGTCTTGAGCAGAGTCGATTCAGAGTGTATACGCGTTAAATTTCAAACTGACATAACTCGTTCAGTAGTATTCAGTAATCCAAATGTTACTTTTAACCTTCATTCATTCATTCATTTCAATTTGTTGGTTTACTTACACTATCTATCTATCGTATAAAATGTGAGCAAATAAAATCATTATACGAAATTTCTACTAAAAGGTGTGATAGGTAGATACATGCAAAGCATTGTTGTGTGTATCTTTGTATATAATATCTACCTATAAATAAGTTTTAGAATAGCATGTAGTATTCAGTGCTATGACCATTATTAGTAATATACCTACCTACTACAAATTTGGTAAAATAGTAGATGTAAAACCGGAATGATTTGAATTATGGATGAGAACAAATTAATTCAATGTTCCCATGTACTCATGTTTCAATATTCACAAAGTTTATTTGCTGATGGAAAATAGGTATTTGAAAAGATTCATTAGAGAACATTTTTACACAAATAATTACATCCCAAATTGGGTGAATATAAATATAACCATTTTTTCATCAAAAATTGCATTATGAAAATGTTTAAATGCCCAAAAAATAAGTATTCCGTACTTGCGAAATACTTCAATTTGTTTTGTACACTAAATGGATTTTAGATAATAACGCATAAATAACGTGTTGACAGAACAATGTAGTAACTTTAAAAATTAAAAGGTAAATATTCTACCTAAGAAGAATTACTTTTCACAAAATTAAAATGAGTATAGCATGACAATTTAAATATAGGTACATTTTAATAAGCATCTTTACTTAATCGTTTACATTACATTTTTATTAATACTAGAAGAGTATCATCAAAGACATAACCATTGGCATACCTTGAACTTTAAAGAAATAAGTTCCTCATATCTTTGCTCGTCTAATTTTCAAAATAAATTCAAATAAAGGTATAGACCAGTATCCAGTTCCTCCGTAATGTATTTCAATTTCAATTACGCCTATTTTCATAGTGGTTTATAGTAGCCACGAGCCACAACTGTACATAACAAAACAAAATTAACATTAAGATCTGGTCACTTTCAGAATGAACATTATAACTATTTTTTGTAGATTCAAAAAAAAATGTCTCACATCGCGCCCAAAGAAGAATTTATTGGTTAGTATTAGCGTTGATTGAGGAGTTTGGGAAGATACGCAACCCTTACGAGCCAAAATGTAGCGCGAAAAGTGCCCGAGAATGGGATGGCGACACTATCGTCGAGCCCGAGAATTTTGTCAGGCGAGCTGTGATCAGTAGACAGGGTAGTTTTTGAACGTTCACTTCGATATTTATAATCGGCTTTGCATTTATTTGTTTGAGTCGGCAGTTGATCGGTACCAGCAGTATAAGTATTTTTTATTTTTGAATTTCGTTGTGCTTCTTAAATTTATTGAATTGTGGAGATGAAAAAACAAAATACCTGTTGTTATAGGGGATGTTGTAATAAAAAGAAAAATAAAGACAATATAATCAGTTTTTTTAAATTCCCAGTGTCTAAATCAAATTTAATTTCTGAGTGGATACAGAACTGTGGAAATATGGATCTTTTTATGATGGAGGAGACATCGCTAAAAAATCTTCGTGTATGCGAAAATCATTTTTCAAAAAATGATGTTTACCTCAGTGGCAAAAGAAAATTACTAAGAAAAGATGCAGTACCCGTTTCTTGGAAAGGTATGTAGGTTAATTATATTTTTGTCTGCTAATTTTGACTTAAATTAAATGAAAATTATTAAATAATTAGATATCAATTAATAGGCATGATGACTGATTTTGAAAAACTGCTCTACGATGTTTGTTCGCATAAGTTTAATTTAAAAAAAGTTGTTTCTTTCAAAAGTAAAGGCTAAAAGGAGAAATTTACGTTTTTAAAATATAATTAAAATTTCGCACCAAAACGCAAAAATATTTCAGTTAGCAAATTAGAAGTTTATTTTGATTACCTCTACTATAATTTGAATTATTATTTTGTGTGATTGTCATGAATTCTATAAAACGAGTACCTAAATATCATTTAAACGATGCAAAACCAGAAAATACTATAAAAGATCGAACGATATACAAAAGGTTGAAGTTACACATTTGTGATCGGTTTTTTAGCTCAGATAGCGGATTGTCATATTTTGTATTTTTACTGACAATTCAACTCACTTTGACAGCGGCAAAAGTTAGCTTAAACTTTTTCAGCGCTAAATTAACTTCAATATTAAAATGTCATATACCTGGAAATGTTATTGTCACTTTGACATCGATAAAAAAGGTGCATCCTTTTTTATCGCGATAAAAACCTCTCTTCCTAAATTTCTAGTATGCGGACGTCACTTTTACACAATGACAATGAGATAATTATTGTTGTTGTTCATCGATATATTCTGTCGTTAATTTATCTTGCCAAAAAACACTCGAGCTTTTCTTTTATCCAGATAAATTTCTCTTCAACTCAAAGTTTTGCCAATCACTAAATTTGCTGAAAAAATTGACATTAGATAAAATCGCTACACCTTCGGTGTCGCGATTTTATCATGTCAGTTTTTCTCGTAAAATTATTGATTGGCTAAACTGTTTCGTTGCAAAGAGAAATTTATCCAATAAAAAAAGAGCTCTTGTGTTTTTACTGTTGATAAATGCACTTGTGGTTTTTTCACTTATGCATTTGTTTATCAATTATCGTAGTGCTGGTTACCAAAATAGATAATTTGAATTTCTAAATACAAACAATGAGCCCATTCATTGAATTGTCCTCCTCAATCAACGGTATTAGTGTCATACTGGAAATAAATAATGTCAAAAATTACTACTGGTGTGATTATATAATACAGACCAAAAGTGGAATAGCGTTTTTGTACCAGTTTATACCAACGTTAGTTAGTGTACAGTGTTTATACGTCAATTTAGAGAAAATAATAGGGATGTCTCCAGAAGGAAGTAGATTACTTTAAAGTCCATTCAAAACAAGTAAAATATTAGTTTACTACTATTTATATTTTATAACGTATAAAAATTCTGTAGTTAGTCTGATTTTTAACTCTATAGATACCAGATTAATATTTGCAAATTCATATATTATGTTTGGTAACACAAAGGCGCCACAATTATGTCGTTTTTACAGTAGGTTAAATTGTATGTTCTCACCAACCACTCGCGGTAGATTGAAATTCTTCCACTTGAGCAAATAACACTGATTGGCGTATTTCAATAAGTGTGGAATAAACTGTTATATTATTTTTGATTAATCAATGTAGACTACGCTTCAAATCAAAGTTTTTATTTATGTAGCTAGTTCATTGTCATCTGCTTGAACTTTCATTCAGTTACTTTATATTAGTTGTATCGTTAAGTAAAAAATTATATTTCCACTCAACGGTTGTATTTTTTCTACGTTTGCCTTTTCCCTTTTTCCGTTTTTAATTTACTGTTTGGATTTGTTATGTCAATACATTGTTTTTGCTTATTATTACCTAAACCACGCTAATCATTATATAAACAAGTTTAATACTAAACAAAAATATTAAATATCACACAGTGAAAACCAGAATATTATTGCTATGCAAATTCTGCAAAAAGGATATGAATTTATAATTTCATGTGTGGTACTTACTGCTTCCAAAATAAGATCCTGTTGAAATTAGACACCATGAATTACTACTGTGGAGGATTTTAAAAAAAATTATTTATAGTGCTACAACGAAGAAGAGTTACTACGTATAGTATAAATTCTGACATATCTGGGTATAGAAACAGCAAAATTTGATTGGGAAATTTTGAAATTGTCATATTAAGATTATCATTGTGACTAAAAGGGACTAGAGGTCCGCTGACAAAACTATTAATTTGAAATTATAACGATACTGGGTGTTTCATTAAGAAAGGGCCTAACTTTAACTGTAGATGGAGATCACTTTGGTGCTTCCAAAAACCTATATTTATCCTATTTCTCGAGTTACCCTTTATATTATTTTGAAATTTGGTACACGTGATAACCATTACCTAGAAACTCCATCAAAAGCATCTCCAAAAAGATAATGCAGGTCCGGCTTAAGAAAAATTTCAAAACTCGTCTTTCCCAAAAACAACACCCTCTATATAGATTTTTTTCAAATTGCTTTTTATAATTGGAAAGAGTATAAAAAATCGACTCTACCATTTCCTTTTTGTTTTTTCACAGACAATTTTACTACCAAAAATTTACCGTCAGTCAAAGTTATAATTTATGCACGTTTTGGGGGTTAACAATGGTATCGGAGAGTTTTTTTTTTATATTTTAGCTTGAAGTGAAATCTATTCAATGAATCTAGAGAAGCATCCTAGAAATTCAATTGAGTGTGTATGTTTACGAGTATAGACCACTAAAAAATGTGATTAAGGGCCGTACTTAGAAATACTCATTCAATATGTTTCGTATATTTATAAAAGGATATTTATCTGGAAGCTATGCTCTTCTACATTTGGAATAACAAGAGTAAAATACGAGAAATAAATTCATATTTCAAAAAAACGGATAGTTTTATTAATTTTATTAATTGACCTGAAAAGAAAACATGAAATTCTAATAACATTGTCCAAATGAAGCAAGTCTAACCTACAAAAATTGCAGCATAAATTAGCAGCATTATCTTTTTGGAGATGCTTTTGATGGAGTTTCTAGGTAATGGTTACCACGTGTACCAAATTTCAAAATAATATACAGGGTAATTCGGAAGTTATGAGGTTCGAAAGAAATAGGATAAATTTATAAAACACCCTGTATCTCGGTTATATAGTGCAGAAGGAACCTTAAAAATAGGTTCTTGGAAGCACCAAAGTGATCCTTATCTACAGTTGAAGCTAGGCCTTTTCCAAATGAAACACCCTGTATAACTTCAGCAAGCGCGGCAGAGCATTACATTACCAACTTTGCCGCCGTCCTGACTTTAGGGCCCCAGCGGCGGACGGCTGAAATTTGATACGCAAATCCCGTCTAACGACGGACTAAAGTTTATTTTTTCAAGAATGCCATCCGAGTCCTAGTTCCATTTCCTGTCAGACTTACAAACACAGGAAAATGAACGGAATTATGTATGTACATATATGATATCCTTACATTGTGTATTTGAAAAAGGGGAAGGAATTATAATCATGCAATCACCCCTAAAAATAGAATAAAATAATACTGAACAAAATTGCGGACGGAATTCTCACAAAAATAAACCGCAGTTGAATGGAATCAAATAGCTCCGCCGCGCTTCCGTAAATCATGACATTTTCGGCGAACTTTTAGGTATGTCATATAAACTTCTGACCCAAGGTGAAATACTAGTTACAAAATCATAATTCTTCCGGCGGAACTCTAGTTACACTATAGGTTTAAACCGAGGTTTAAACCCATATCAAATAAAATATGGTTGGATGCGGCGCTATGAACAAAAAGACCAAGAAAAAAGTAGATTAATTTATAATTTTGATTAAGATGCTTTGAATTTTTTATACAGGGTGTTTCAAAAAAAGGTAACACCGTCTCTAGGATAGGTAAAAAACTGAAAGATAATTGGGGTTTGCTTAGTAAAATTTTTTTCTAACGCCATCCGTTTTCAAGATAAAGGGCGTTGAAGAAAATAAAAAATTACACATTTCTTACGATTTTGCCGAAACTACTGGCACCATTGTAATGAAATTTTATACGAATATGTTTTGGAAGCTGATATATCCCATGAATTTGTTTTTTTAACTAACTCTCATAGAGGGCGCTAGTTACACGATTCATACAACGTATTATTCAACATAACTTTTTTTAGGGTAGAATTATTAGTCAAAACTCCAAGTGAGCATATACATCGTTTAATTTTACACCAAAAAGGTACTCTTGGTAAAACTCGATATTATGTACCGTTTTCGGAATATTTTGATTAATAAGTTAATGATAAATTTATTAATTAAAAAAACTCACAATAAGAAAATTAAAATAAAGACAAAGAACATAACATAAAATTCAATTAGAGTAAATGTTCAAAATGTCCTCCGTTTTCACGAATACACAAGTCTATCCTTTTTTCTAAAGAATCCATTAATCTTCTTAACGGTTGGGGATCATCTATGATGTCATTAAAGTGACGTTTAACTCTGTCTATTAATTCTTGACGAGAATTTACCTCTGTAGCATAGACTTTTTCCTTAATATACGACCAGACTGTGTTGTCCAAAGGATTAAAATCGCATGACCGAGGAGGCCAATGAATCGGAGATTCTGCACCTCTACCAATCCATCGATTCCGAAAATTGTTACTCAACCAATTACGACACCTTCTATCAAAGTGCGGTGGAGCTCCATCATGCATAAAAAATAATGATGTTAGCTCATTTATCGATAAATCTTCTAATATCTCAAATAAGTAATTATTTAAAAAATCAAGGTACATATCACCACTTAAATTTCCAGGTAGAATATGATAACCTATTAATCTGTTACCTAAAGTTGCTGCCCAAACATTAACTTTAAATGAGTGTTGGTAATGTGATACCCTTTTGGCTTGTGGATTCTCATCACACCAGTAGTGTGCGTTATGGGAGTTAAACATACCTTGTCGCGTAAAGGTGGCCTCGTCCGTAAAAAGAATACATTTTAAAAAATTTGGATTGAGGGCTGTCCTTTCTCGCAATGTTTCACAAAAATCGACTCTAACCGGTAGATCGTCCGGCAAGAGTTCTTGAACTTGTCTGTAATGGTAAGGATGTAGCTGCTGCTCTTTAAGTATCCGCCAAGTAGTTGAAGAAGATGTATTTGTTTGTCTTGCCATATTCCTTACACTTAATGTTGGATTTTGATCAACTAAATTTAAAATAATATTTTCTTTATTAATTGTTCTTGTTGTTCTTGGTCTACCTGAATTTATTTTCTTTGGTCTTACATTCCCAGTTTCTCGACAACGTCGTTCAACTGCTCTAAATGTTTTTTTACTTGGTAAGTTTCTTCTAGGAAACTTTTCTGCATAACGCGTAAAAGCTGCACTAGAGTTTCCTAAACACTCGCCTAAAGTTAATAACATGTCGGTGTATTCAACATTTAAGTACATTTTGTTTAACAATATCTAATTTTACAAATAACAAGGTTTCAAAACTCTATTTATTGTTGACTTATTGTCATAACAATCAATAAATGTCAATTTTACATGGCAAACTTAGAGAAAAGCGAACTTTATCATTAGTTTATACCAGGAGCGATTATTACTTCATAATTTTCAAATCAAAATATTCCGAAAACGGTACATAATATCGAGTTTTACCATGAGTACCTTTTTGGTGTAAAATTAAACGATGTTTATGTTCACTTGGAGTTTTGACTAATAATTGTACCCTTAAAAAAGTTATGTTGAATAATACGTTTTATGAATCGTGTAACTAGCGCCCTCTATGAGAGTTAGATATAAAAACAAATTCATGGGATATATCAGCTTCCAAAACATATTCGTATAAAATTTCATTACAATGGTGCCAGTAGTTTCGGCAAAATCGTAAGAAATGTGTAATTTTTCATTTTCTTCAACGCCCTTTATCTTGAAAACGGATGGCGTTAGAAAAAAATTTCACTAAGCCAACCCCAATTATTTTTCTGTTTTTTACCTATCCTAGAGACGGTGTTACCTTTTTTTGAAACACCCTGTATAATTAGGTTTGATGTTTCTACAAACTAAACACACTAGTAACTATGTTTGAACCCACCTGAAAGGGGATAAGAAAAAAGTTTAAAATAAGAATAAAAACTTGAATTTATCCAATATATTTAACACTCAACGCTACCATGTATCTGAATTATTTTTCTATCGCAAACGTTTGTAGTGAAGACTCAAGATATAGGTGAAGTACAGGTTCGATAAAAATAAGTGTAGTAAAATGTTCTTATAGCAGTCCCAGATAACATGCAACCCACAAATTGCTGATCTTTATTTGCTATAACTTATAATTGTTATAACCTATTGTAAACTAATTATTATTCATAATTTTATTGATTATGCACAATAGTATTTTTAATACTATATCAATGATTATAATATATTTTCTGTGTAGCGATGGCTACTGAAATTATATTATATTATAAAATAGTTTGAAAATAGAAACGACAAAGTCAAAATATCTAAGTATATAGGATAAGAAAACAAAAATAATGTCTATCAAAACAAAAGTATAGGTAAACGGTAGACAATATTGGACAAAAAAACTAGACAAAATTGTCGGTTCAAGTCGCAATTTTTTTCCCAGATCAGAATTTATAAAATAGCTTAGCTACTTTCGACTGAAATCGAGCATTGGTGTGTTAAATTCTCGAACAACATTTTAATTTTGATGCAGTTAGTATCAAATTTTACTTATTAGCTCACTATATTACAGCTTGACTAGAATTTCTAGAACTTAATAATATAATAAATTTACAATTCTTTTAAACATTTGAAACAAAACACAATGCTATTGTTATATAATTATGTATATGCGACGGGTCGGTATATGCTTTTCTGAAAATAAAAATAAGATAGAAGATAAAACTGTAATCTGTGTAATATCGGTATAACTATTAAAACAGAGTATACAGGGTGATTCGTTAGTGCGATTGTCCCCGTAATTTAAAATTTGTTTTAGGATTTAATAAAAAAAATTATCAAAAGAGCGGAAACCCAGCACGTGACGTCACGCACCTCCTCTTAAGCACGGGTTACATTAGGCTGGTTACCAGCCGAGAATTGAGGAAACCGCTAATAGAAGCTTGGTGTGACCACTTAATACGCAGCTGACACGATCAGCCAGCGGCTGACGAAGTTGGACATGTTCAACTTTTGGTAGCAGGCAGCGGCGACTAAAATAGTCGAGCGGATAAAGCAAAAAAGTTCGGAATTTTTTCCCTAAAGACGGATCGGATTGCGGTTTTTTGCATTCGCTTCGGAAAATTATTTATAAAAAATGTACCTACTTTGTTCCCATTACAAATCGGGAATTGCATCGCTGCAGTCAAAAATGCATGCCAAAAATGCATAAATGTAAAAACTCTGTAAATAAGAGACAGAACTGGCTCAAATCGGGTACCCGGGGGTTTTCAAGATCTCTGATCACGATTATGATGTTGACACCTGGGGCTCAGGAACGCCGATGAACCTCGTTTCCGTGGGACTCTCCAAGAAATCACGAGGGGAACGAAAAAAACTCCGTGCCCGGGGGTTTTTCGTGTGGCTGAATTCAAATATGGCATAGGCGAACACGAGAACTTTCTTGACAATATCGAGAAAAACAGCCTGGAAATTATTGGAGGCGTGTTTTTTGAGGCGCGAAATCACGATTTCACGTCGAAAACGACATTCCCACCACCTGGTGCACCGCAACCTGCGCTTCGTCTCCGAGGGTTTTCCAAACAAAATCGAAAAAGGTGAACCGAAAATCGTTATAAGGGGTTTTTGGGCTGCTTAATCAGAATTGTCGTAATTCTCCTCACTCTATTCAAAATCAGAGTTTTGAATTTTACAGGACTGGATCAACTTTTTCGAGGACCCCAGGCACAGTTACACATCAATCAATGTGTGAAATTATGGGGTGATTTTCAGTTAGTCTTTTTCGATTTTGTTTGGAGACCCCTCGGAGACAACGTTCAGGCGCAGGTCCCGGTGTGCCAGGTGGTGGGAGGCTCCTCTTTGACGTGAAATTTGGATTGAGGGGCCCTAAAACCCCCCTCCAATAATTTTCGAGTTGTTTCTGGCGATATTGTCAGGAAAATTCTCGGAGAAGACGTTCGAGGCCAGGGTACAGCGCCCCAGGTGTTCAGGTGGTCGTTTCCCGCGCAAAATTCTGATTAAAGCGGCCCAAAAACCCCTTATAACGATTTTCGGTTCACCTTTTTCGATTTTGTTTGGAAAACCCTCGGAGACGATGTTCAAGCGCAGGTTGCGGTGCACCAGGTGGTGGGAATGTCGTTTTCGACGTGAAATCGTGATTTCGCGCCTCAAAAAACACGCCTCCAATAATTTCCAGGCTGTTTTTCTCGATATTGTCAAGAAAGTTCTCGTGTTCGCCGATGCCATATTTGAATTCAGCCACACGAAAAACCCCCGGGCGCGGAGTTTTTTTCGTTCCCCTCGTGATTTCTTGGAGAGTCCCACGGAAACGAGGTTCATCGGCGTTCCTGAGCCCCAGGTGTCAACATCATAATCGTGATCAGAGACCTTGAAAACCCCTGGGTACCCGATTTGAGCCAGTTCTGACTCTTATTTACAGAGTTTTTACATTCTCCAAAAGGCCTCCCAAAAGATGCATTTTTGGCATGCATTTTTGACTGCAGCGATGCAATTCCCGATTTGTAATGGGAACAAAGTAGGTACATTTTTTATAAATAATTTTCCGAAGCGAATGCAAAAAACCGCAATCCGATCCGTCTTTAGGGAAAAAATTCCGAACTTTTTTGCTTTATCCGCTCGACTATTTTAGTCGCCGCTGGCTGGTCGTGTCAGCTGCGTATTTCGTGGTCACACCAAGCTTCTATTAGCGGTTTCCTCAATTCTCGGCTGGTAACCAGCCTAATGTAACCCGTGCTTAAGAGGAGGTGCGTGACGTCACGTGCTGGGTTTCCGCTCTTTTGATAATTTTTTTTATTAAATCCTAAAACAAATTTTAAATTACGGGGACAATCGCACTAACGAATCACCCTGTATACTCTGTTTTAATAGTTATACCGATATTACACAGATTACAGTTTTATCTTCTATCTTATTTTTATTTTCAGAAAAGCATATACCGACCCGTCGCATATACATAATTATATAACAATAGCATTGTGTTTTGTTTCAAATGTTTAAAAGAATTGTAAATTTATTATATTATTAAGTTCTAGAAATTCTAGTCAAGCTGTAATATAGTGAGCTAATAAGTAAAATTTGATACTAACTGCATCAAAATTAAAATGTTGTTCGAGAATGTAACACACCAATGCTCGATTTCAGTCGAAAGTAGCTAAGCTATTTTATAAATTCTGATCTGGGAATTTTGTCTAGTTTTTTTGTCCAATATTGTCTACCGTTTACCTATACTTTTGTTTTGATAGACATTATTTTTGTTTTCTTATCCTATATACTTAGATATTTTGACTTTGTCGTTTCTATTTTCAAACTATTTTATAATATAATATAATTTCAGTAGCCATCGCTACACAGAAAATATATTATAATCATTGATATAGTATTAAAAATACTATTGTGCATAATCAATAAAATTATGAATAATAATTAGTTTACAATAGGTTATAACAATTATTATAAGTTATAGCAAATAAAGATCAGCAATTTGTGGGTTGCATGTTATCTGGGACTGCTATAAGAACATTTTACTACACTTATTTTTATCGAACCTGTACTTCACCTATATCTTGAGTCTTCACTACAAACGTTTGCGATAGAAAAATAATTCAGATACATGGTAGCGTTGAGTGTTAAATATATTGGATAAATTCAAGTTTTTATTCTTATTTTAAACTTTTTTTTTATCCCCTATCAGGTGGGTTCAAACATAGTTACTAGTGTCAGGGACGAACCGAAAGGAAATTTTTGGGGGGGGGCCAAAAGTGAATTTTGCCAACTCATTTTAAAATATTCCAATATGTATTTGGGGCAAAATAAAGAAAATTAAGAATTGATCACCCTAGACAATATTATGAAAAACAGCAGTTTTTAAAGTAATATTTAATTTAGGGCATGGAAAAAATATGAAATAATTGAAATTCACAATATCTAGATATATATTTATAACCAACAACAAAAATGATAAATATATCATTATGCCAACCTTATCCGCCTATTCTTCAAATGAACCCAACTCTTTATAATTTTGGAAAGATCTAAGGAGTCAGTGATATCACTTTCCGTTTTCAGAAGCATTAGTGACTCCAAACGGTCTGTCTGCATCTGTGATCTCAAACTATTTTTAATGAACTTCAAGGTGCTGAAAGAACGCTCATTAGAAGCAACCGAGTAACCGGCCGTAAATATAAATTGGCATAACCGTTCAACGGCATAACACAAAGGTATGCTTCAAAGATTCCTTCCGTTCCACTGCAATTTTCATTATATCTTGCATAGATGCCACTGCTCTTCCCATACATATATCAAAAAATACCTCTAATTTACAAAGAAGGGAATAGCTGTTTGGTGAATTCGATGGATACATTGCCAGTAATTTTTGAATATTCTCAATGGAAAGGTTTTCTTTTGATAACGGCAAAGAAAATATATTCATAATGGGTTGCATGTTTTTCATGACATCATTTATATTGCCGTCTAAAAACTCGATAAGAACATCCAAAATGCTCACGAACTCTTTTCTGTAAAACTGTGACAGGTCGAATTCAGCGGAATTCTCATTGTTCTCATCATATCTTTTAGGAATCATACGTCTCCGGTGGTGTCTTTGGAAGTCTTCTTCGGGCGATATATGCATCCTTTTTGCGAATATTTTAGCACTCTCTATCAAATTATTAATCTCTTCACCAGATCTGATCATCATAAGAGTATTTTTTGCACTATTTATTTCTGCAACAGCGTCAACAATGTTGAGTGAATTCCTTTCGAGAATTTGTGTGACGATTTTGAATTTATAAAAAATTACTTTCAAAAACATCAAACTGCACACAAAATCAAAATTAAGCAAACGTTTATATAAACCAAATGCTTTTGATTTTGTGATTCTATCTAGTGATGCATTCAAAGAAATTTCTTCTAATGTTTCAGTTATGACTTCAAAAGATCTGTTCACGGCTTCCAGAGATTCTGCTCGAGCTGTCCATCTCGTCTTTGACAAATTTTTCAATGATAACGAATTTTCCACATCTTCGAGTTTTTTCCTCAAAGGAAGACACCTTTTTGTGCTGTTACTAAAAAAAACGTACAGTTCCTCCAGAATGTTGAAAGTATCACTGGCTAGTCGACTGGCCTCTGAACAATGTTCCATTGCTGTATTCGTTCTATGGGCTTGACATGGTATGTAGGGTATATTGCGCCCAACTAATTCACTTTTTTTTTTGTTGGGCTCCGATGAATTTTCCAGACATTGCCGAAGCGAAGTCATATGATTGAAAAGATAACTTGGAAACGTCAATATTCTGTAAGTTCAAAATCTTCAAAATATCTGAAGCTGTTCCAAGTCCTGTTTTGTCAGTAGACTCAGATATAGAAAGAAGTCTCTCTTTCGGACAACCTTGATCATCAACAAACCTTATAACAACAGATATCATATCTTTGTGTGAAATATCGGTTTCATTCCCTCTGAATGCTATTCCTTGCCTAGCCAGCGTTTTAGAAATGTCAAACAGAATTTTAACAACCTCTGTATTATATGAAAGAATTCGTTGTTCTTCAATGATAATATTTCTTTTGTATTTATCTAGGAAAACATCAATATGTCTAGATTCTACAAGAAAATATTTTCCTCAAATTTTTGTTTCAGTTTGAATCTTTTCCAAACTTAATTTGCCAACTTGTCTAATATTGGGGGGGGTGAACCCCCCAGCCCCCCCCCCCATAGGCCCGTCCCTGACTAGTGTGTTTAGTTTGTAGAGACATCAAACCTAATTATATAAAAAATTCAAAGCATCTTAATCAAAATTATGATTTGATCTACTTTTTTCTTGGTCTTTTTGTTCATAGCGCCGCATCCAACCATATTTTATTTGATATGGGTTTAAACCTATAGTGTAACTAGAGTTCCGTCGGTAAAATTATGATTTTATAACTAGTATTCCGCCTTAGGTCAGAAGTTTATATGACATACCTAGAAATTCGCCGAAAATGTCATGATTTACGGAAGCGCGGCAGAGCTATTTAATTCCATTCAACTGCGGTTTATTTTTGTGAGAATTCCGTCCTCAATTTTGTTCAGTATTATTTTATTCTATTTTTAGGGGAAGGGTGATTGCATGATTATATTTCCTTCCCCTTTTACACAATGTAAGGATATCATATATGTACATACATGTGTTTATAATTCCGTTCATTTTCCTGTGTTTGTAAGTCTGACAGGAAATGGAACTAGGACTCGGATGGCATTCTTGAAAAAATAAACTTTAGTCCGTCGTTAGACGGGATTTGCGTATCAAATTTCAGCCGTCCGCCGCTGGGGCCCTCAAGTCAGGACGGCGGCAAAGTTGGTAATAATATATTGTAATGCTCTGCCGCGCTTGCTGAAGTTATACAGGGTGTTTCATTGGGAAACGGCCTAACTTCAACTGAAGATGGGGATTACTTTGGTTCCTTCTGCACTCTATAACCGAGATACAGGGTGTTTTATAAATTTATCCTATTTCATTCGAACCTCATAACTTCCGAATTACCCTGTATATTATTTTGAAATTTGGTACACGTGGTAACCATTACCTAGAAACTCCATCAAAAGCATCTCCAAACAGATAATGCTGCTAATTTATGCTGCAATTTTTGTAGGTTAGACTTGCTTCATTTGGACAATGTTATTAGAATTTCATGTTTTCTTTTCAGGTCAATTAATAAAATTGATAAAACTCTCCGTTTTTTGAAATATGAATTTATTTCTCGTATTTTACTCTTGTTATTCCAAATGTAGAAGAGCATAGCTTCCAGATAAATATCCTTTTATAAATATACGAAACATATTGAATGAGTATTTCTAAGTACGGCCCTGTAATCACATTTTTTAGTGGTCTATACTCGTAAACATACACACTCAATTGAATTTCTAGGATGCTTCTCTAGATTCATTGAATAGATTTCACTTCAAGCTAAAATATAAAAAAAAACCTCTCCGATACCATTGTTAACCCCCAAAACGTGCATAAATTATAACTTTGACTGACGGTAAATTTTTGGTAGTAAAATTGTCTGCGGAAAAACAAAAAGGAAATGGTAGAGTCGATTTTTTATACTCTTTCCAATTATAAAAAGCAATTTGAAAAAAATCTATATAGAGGGTGTTGTTTTTGGGAAAGACGAGTTTTGAAATTTTTCTTAAGCCGGACCTGCATTATCTTTTTGGAGATGCTTTTGATGGAGTTTCTAGGTAATGGTTATCACGTGTACCAAATTTCAAAATAATATAAAGGGTAACTCGAGAAATAGGATAAATATAGGTTTTTGGAAGCACCAAAGTGATCTCCATCTACAGTTAAAGTTAGGCCCTTTCTTAATGAAACACCCAGTATCATTATGATTTCAAATTAATAGTTTTGTCAGCGGACCTCTAGTCCCTTTAGTCACAATGATAATCTTAATATGACAATTTCAAAATTTCCCAATCAAATTTTGCTGTTTCTATACCCAGATATGTCAGAATTTATACTATAGGTAGTAACTCTTCTTCGTTGTAGCACTATAAATAATTTTTTTTAAAATCCTCCACAGTAGTAATTCATGGTGTCTAATTTCAACAGGATCTTATTTTGGAAGCAGTAAGTACCACACATGAAATTATAAATTCATATCCTTTTTGCAGAATTTGCATAGCAATAATATTCTGGTTTTCACTGTGTGATATTTAATATTTTTGTTTAGTATTAAACTTGTTTATATAATGATTAGCGTGGTTTAGGTAATAATAAGCAAAAACAATGTATTGACATAACAAATCCAAACAGTAAATTAAAAACGGAAAAAGGGAAAAGGCAAACGTAGAAAAAATACAACCGTTGAGTGGAAATATAATTTTTTACTTAACGATACAACTAATATAAAGTAACTGAATGAAAGTTCAAGCAGATGACAATGAACTAGCTACATAAATAAAAACTTTGATTTGAAGCGTAGTCTACATTGATTAATCAAAAATAATATAACAGTTTATTCCACACTTATTGAAATACGCCAATCAGTGTTATTTGCTCAAGTGGAAGAATTTCAATCTACCGCGAGTGGTTGGTGAGAACATACAATTTAACCTACTGTAAAAACGACATAATTGTGGCGCCTTTGTGTTACCAAACATAATATATGAATTTGCAAATATTAATCTGGTATCTATAGAGTTAAAAATCAGACTAACTACAGAATTTTTATACGTTATAAAATATAAATAGTGGTAAACTAATATTTTACTTGTTTTGAATGGACTTTAAAGTAATCTACTTCCTTCTGGAGACATCCCTATTATTTTCTCTAAATTGACGTATAAACACTGTACACTAACTAACGTTGGTATAAACTGGTACAAAAACGCTATTCCACTTTTGGTCTGTATTATATAATCACACCAGTAGTAATTTTTGACATTATTTATTTCCAGTATGACACTAATACCGTTGATTGAGGAGGACAATTCAATGAATGGGCTCATTGTTTGTATTTAGAAATTCAAA